>CM067355.1:42499722-42512222 GCA_034190875.2 Urechis unicinctus
GCACTACTAAAATGGCCTCGCGGATATAAAATATCTATCACCTAGCGGTAAGCTATACACCAATTACAATTATGTATATGATGATGCTTACTATCTTTATTTCGTGCATCATTGCATAAACTGGTTCAGTGTTTAAAGCAATAGTACATAACTTTGCTGGAGCGACGACTCATGATTTTGTGCTTCATATTGTTTTTCACAGAATCTATGTCAGAAGAAGACTATTTCCTGGTAATGATAAGACCACTGTGAATGATATGACATAAATAAGTAGAGTATCTATCATCACCTAACCGTTACTTATAGCGATACTTTGAATTGCACCAACAAACGATAAATTATTATGAAAGCAATCAACCATGAGGAGCATCGCCAATAACTAGCATCTGATAGAATAGCAAAATAACGAGCGCTATTCGCCTGCTGCCGCATTCTGAGCTAAGCATATAAGAAAGGACCGTTTCCCACCTGCTTCTGCAATATTGACACGATGAGGACAATCATCAGCTGCATCAGCTTAATTGCCATTGCTTTAAAGCCAAAAATCAATGGGAGCTTCAAAACCTTCACTCACTCGGCAACAATATTAGAACTGATACATTTTAATGCATTCACATGTCAAGCAGTTAAACTGATGGGAATTGCTTGTAACCAAATGTCAAGCAGCAATTACATCGGGGGATTCCGGAAGGAACACTGGCGAGGAGTGAGTTGATGGACTTGGTATAACGGCGAAGTATACAATAGCATCTTCACAATTCGGAAATGACAAGCTCCGTATTGATTTGATTGACATTGGACACACAGGGGATAGTTCGGAACTATGACTGGAGGTCATATGTATTAGGTGGGGTCCATTAGTCTTGCCATATGTGTCCTGTGGAACCAATGCAGTTGCCTCGTCCGATGCCGAAATAGCGAATATGTTCAATTCTCGCCCCATAGCAGCTCGTATGAAATGGCTTCAACACGGACAGCTGATTGTCAAATATATGGACGACATATGAGTGGTTAAGATTTAATGTAAATTAAAATCCACTTACGCGCTAATATATCCTTGCGATTCATTGGGTTCCAAAGCCTATTTATTTACCAAGATGGAATCGTTTGGATGCTATGGATGAAACCTCACGATGATACTAGGCCATAAGGAGGCACGACAGGTCCGTGCAATCACAGGCCGCATTTAGCTAATGGAGGCAGGTCGCAGTTTGCCACAAGCGGCGCAAATTCTTCATATAGTAGAGTTTTTTGATATTCGACCAAAATTATACTATTTGTATGCATTGATCAGTCGTTGTTCGCATTAGAAAGAAATACATCAATTATAATCAACACATATTGACATATTCATGGCCCCAAGCTTCTTGAAATAGTTATGCGCATGGCACGCTTACATACACGGGCTATAAATTAGGCATGGAACCGTATTGTAGCCTCATGGTTTTCATGAGCAGGCTTAAGTTATATTTATGGTAAGCTATTCAGCATTACGTCGTTATTAACCTGCTTTAGTTGCCCTCATGGGCATTGTAAAGCAAAGATATGGTCCAGCTGATATATGTAACTATGGCCTCCCGAAATAAAGCTATGCAAAAGTACTGTGGTTAAATGAGGTATTCATGCGGAGTTTATGTAGCCGATGTGAAACAATGTTCAAGGTATAAATTGGAGTAATACATGTGAACCGACGGTGGCCAAGTTATATCCTGCAAATGAAAATGATTCGGATTTCTATCAACGTCAACACTGCACCAATAAGCTTATGGGGTATGAGATATATCATTATTATGCGGTATACATTGGCAGTGTCCTTAGATCTGTGACACAGAATAATCCATATATATGAACCTCTTCACAGCAATTCTTAATCATGCGTAACTACCTTTGGAACTTCACTTCGATTATCACTACATTATTCTATTGATTAACTCTACATAAAAGTTAAGTCGGTAATAATAGAAACAGTTAGACAAAACAATCTGCAGAAGTATGGAATACATGTATATCAATATGTTAGACACTTCTGTATTCATATGGCAATGGTACGTTCGCTTAACAAGATTGACCTCTCACGCTGGGTCACGTTAATGACTGCTTAATTCGAATCGGCCAGGGATTTGAAGGGCACATTGATATATCACTTGTCTGAAGTATTAAATATCTAGCCGCTGTACCAATTCGTCATTTCGAAAATTGACGAACTTAGACTAGATGATCTTATTCGATGTAGATGTAAGTGCTGCAGATATTCATCGCAAATGCATTTTTACCCAGTGTATACCCTATAAGATCAGAAATAAGAAAACCTCGTTCGATGGATGTTTGCCCTTAAATGCCCATTACAAAAAATTGTAGTTATTGCCTGGTCATGTTTTATTTGCCATGAAAGGGGAGTTACTGGCTGTTTACAAGCACAACTCTGCTGAAAGGGTATCAACAGCTGGTGTTCTGTGAATTTTCCAGCAGACAACTAACTATTGTAGCACTACTTAGCTGTTCAGGTCCTCATGATTCAAGTTGTTCTATTTGTATGGTCAACATAACTTTTTGACGCAAAAGTGTTATTCGACCACATCTGAACATAGCAGCGCGCCTTGGCAGCGAGTCATTTTTTTATAATGTTAACGTGTCACTTGATTTCCGTCAATACGAATTCAGGGTAAACACAGTTTTCCTTGTCAAAATTGTAAGTCAGGTACTGCTTGGCCTCTCAACGGATGTTAAAGCTGTTAATGAAGGCACTGAACCACATGCGCAGCTTGTATGGTCAAAGAGGGAAAGTAATGAGGATGTTTTCATAATGAATGACTGATTGATACCAAATTATCGCATTGTACTAAAGTTGATTTGTAAGGTTCCTTGTTTATAATGGCTTTTCATTATCTTTATCCATCATCGATGTCTGTTGTTATCATACAATCCGTCACATCCATTATGTGATGAATGCAGAAAACCCATCTGAGACACTTGCATATTGAAAATAAAGCTCCATAGTGAACGCTACAGTGTCTATTGATTGATCGTTCAGGCATAATGGCAGCCTGAAAGACAATAAAACCTTTCACATATATCATCGATTGTTACAAGTCGTTGTCGTAGCTAGCAATAAGACGGGGAATTTTAGCTGATACAGGCAATAACAGACGTAAAAACAGCGACCAATTATCATGCTGAGGCGCAATCTTGGCTGCGTGGATGAGATGGCAAGAAAGATATATGTTAAGTGGTTGACACGTCCAGTGGCCTCTAATATTGTTTAATACCAAGGCTCGTACAAGTAATAATTGCGTAAACAAAAGAGATGTTATTTCTTCATGTCCGGGCCAGTTGGATACCCCAATCATGTGAAATCGTTTTTTGAAATATGTTCAGCCATACTGCATGGTAACGTAACGAACCATGTATATATGCATCTCGCCAAAACTATTACCACCCCATCGGTCACAATCAATCGCTTGTGACGTCATAGTCTAAATTGCAAGTTTCGTTCAATAGTTCATTACCGATGATGAATCTACGTATTAGCATCGACTGTGCTTGAAAATGCTAATGTTTGCCGTGAAGAAAACGTCTATGAGCCCACTCATGTTTTTGGTCTATAAATCGTGCCCCTGCGTTTTGTCTTCTGGGCTATTATCTAAGGTTGTTGCAAAGCATGTGCCTGCCCATTTGTTATATTGGAAATGATTCATAGTCCAAATGCACACGTCATATGTGAGCTTGAATCATTGATCTTTACAGCTCCTGTGTTTATTTACTGAACGCTAATCTATAAGTTGCAAATAGGGCCATGCTCCCCTTGTCGCATGTCAGTCGTGTTATACATATATAGAACGTCACGTTTCCATCGGATTTCTTATCGCTCGTTGGATGTGACAATCCAGACGTCTCTTGTATGTCCCGAGAAAAACGTCCTTGCTCTTGGTGTCTATGAACTGGGGATATTAAAGTGACTAACCTTAAGGTTGAACGGTACATGATGTGGATTAACGGCACCTCGTATATCTGAATGAATTATGAAGCAACATTTCTATATTTCACTCTCCACATGGCATTCCTCTATACATGTTTAACATTTGAGAACGACAGGGAAAGCATAATGCATTTGTCTACACGTATTTAAACAATAACAATTTCCTGAAGAGCACATCCCGCATTAATGTACGAAAGAACTCTGTCAATAATTAGCATCATGCAGAATACTATTTGGCGCTAGACCCGAGTACAACATAACCCAGTACAAGCATCAGTAATAACCTGTGTCATCAGCAGGGTACAGGATGACGACGACCACCGATTAAATCGCCTACATCAGCAGCTTAAGATATGACGAAATCCGAGCTTTAGCAACAAAACCATCACTACTTATTTTTTAAAGCCATTCGTTACTATCATCGAGAAAAAATCCCGCATAATCTCTTATTAGAACGAGGGTTAAGAAGGATATCCCCAGGCCTTGACGCCTCTATTTTCATCAACACAAATTAACGCCATGTTAAATAACGCCATTCAATATGAGTATCATGCTGAAAATTTACGTTAACCTTAAACATCACCCCAGCATGTCATTACAAGCATCAGCACCTAGCACATTGTTAACAAAGAGCATCAGAAACTAGCAGCACCACGAACACCAGCACAATGAAGAAGTCCACCTGCTGAATTAATTCCAGACCATATCAGCAATAAGAATTTCGCGATTGCTTACGCAGTCTAGTCGACCTAATGGATGTCAATAACGGCATTATACTTTAGGGATCATTTGGTAGCTACAACACAGTACATTCCACATTTTTACATTCACAGAGTCATCTCATAGTAGGTAAGTCGCGTAATCTCAAATGTACAAGCGACTCACAAATTCCACGAGGTACTGTAAACGGCAAATTTGTCCCTTAACCGTCCATCTTGGAAAGCCGAAAGAAATTATCAGTTTTCGATTGATTAAGAGCGCGATTTGAAATCCAACCGTATGTTTAAAAACACTTACGAACCCCAATGCAGTCATATACTGAATGTAGGCATTGGTCACAATACGCAGTGTTTGCATATCTGACGTTGGGCAGCGCCGCTATTTTTCTGTCTAGAGACCACACATGCTGGACAGTTATACTAGCTTTAGAAGCTCATGCAATCATGATCGGCCATTGCGTTGCTTTGTCCACTGCATCCAGTCCAAGCGTAGCATGGCTAACATGCTTATCAGCCAGGGCTTAAACGGATATCCTATGAGTAACAGGGCTATAAGATAACACACCCTTCCGCAAACATCGATTACATTAGCAAATGTGACACAGCAATCACTTTTTGAAGCTGATCAACGGCTCTCGTGATGAGGAAATACAGTTATAGAATGGTAAATATCAATCAATAGCAAACGCTGTTAACATATTCAAGTCTATATGCAGCTTTAAATAGCTACTTTGCATGATATGCATGGCGCTTAATTATGCATATAGTCATATATGTAGCCATCTGTTTGCGACGACCGGACTTAAGTAACATTCCTGGTAAGCATTTATTGCAGTTTCCACATAGCACTGCGTAGTAATGAAACTGGTTTAGTGTCCCCTGTGGAGCACTGCAAAGCTGAATTATGGCCCAGCTTCAATGTAAATCTTTCGCTCGCGATAAACATTTCACAAAGTTTTATATAGTTCGCTCTGTGCCTTCTATTATTTAAATGAATTTCTATCTGTTTGTTGGTTGTTTTTACAACGGTTTTGCACCACCTGTATTAATCATTAGTATTGCTGCCAGGCTGCATATATGGTAATAATGAAAACACTCTTCCAGCTAGCTATACAATTGTGTCTAGGATATCATCGTATTCATTGTTGCAAGTGCCTGGCAAATATTTCGGTGTCCATTCACCTTCAATTTACAGATCCTTTCAATATCAACATTTTGATGATTGCAAGCTGTAAAACTCCTTTCACATGTTGCTCCGTCATAAACAAATGAAATAGTAAATGAGATCATTGTTATGGCATAAGTATAAATTAAGTTTGAAGTTAAAGATTTGGTTACGGTTTGGATCAAAAGGAAATAGACCACGTTGAGAGCTTGACGTGGCTAAGTATCATATGCATGAGGAATTTACCTATGTGCACGTAGACGTCATGACCATATGACTCATCAGCAAGTCGTATCGCCATGGTCGAGCCTTGTTTCATTTTACATAATTTTGCTCAATGTGTAGGTTTCTTGGTACAATAATGCTGTTTCATGCTGGCTTGCAGGAAATGAGCAGCGCACCATTTTCCATCATCATCGTCTATTCGGCTAAGCGTATTTGACACGCCACACTCAATGTGGATTGTGGCGCTTGTTCAATCAACACTGTCGATGCAGGGTGTTCATGTTTATAAGCATAAATCTGGTGCCATCATGTGTCTACGACCGTATTCTGGCAGCATTTACATGTTTGCCGCTAAGACATTTGCAGTGTTGATGTTGACGGTCGAATGTATTGAATAGAAATCACCCAGCGGTTTATGCGTAGACTGATAATACCTACTGTGATCTCCAATGTGTTTGCCAGGTTCTTGTTAGGCTTCTAGCGTGTTAGATGTTGATGGCGTAGCTATTTGCGATAGTGCGTCATTGAACCCGAAAAATATTCGATTGGCAGAGGGCTGAATTCAATAATAAATCCAATAGACAACCCCTTAAGGAGCAACGAGCGGAACAAAAACACTAACTGTACAAAGTGGCTCTAGTTCCGTATCTTCGATGTTATTCTTGGGTTTTATTATTTGTTTCGTGCAGGGATATTTAAGTTTATTCCTTCAGATTCCTTCTGGGAATAATCGAATGCATTACTGGTTTAAATATGCATAGTAGCCCTGCAATATGCATGCCATAAATATGATCAAATGTTGATTTGTTGAAGGTTATCATTAAAGCCAAGGTCACATGAGACCTACATGTGCCTACGTAGCCTGAACAAGGCCTTGGGCCGAAGGTAGGAATAAACCATCCTCGTTCGATGCTGTGGTTAAATGTTTTACGGGCGATCTGCGGGTGTTCTACGTGTTGTTTATACAATCTTTAAACAGCCTGAGGCATCAAACTTGTACGTTTAGGTTATAAAACCGAATGAAACCGAGTTGTGTTTGCCCCGTTTTTGTGGTTAAAATTTTTGAACAATCACCCGAAAAATCGAAAATAGTTAGATTTTTCGGCTGTCGCTGCCATTTTCTAAATTTTCGGCCCAGCATCACGTGACGTCACTCAAAAAACTCGTCCCTGACAAATCAGTAATTTTTACCGCAAACCATCGCGAATGCTGACGTTTCCGAGAGCGATGTCTTTGATTTGGACGATTTGGCGATGGCGTCTTGGCTAAAAGAGTCACATATGCTTGAGCACTCTGATCCAGAGAATTTGGCTGGTATTGAGCCGTTCCGATTTGAGTCATATTTGTCCAAAAACAGCGCATGCGAATCTGGCAGTCACAGGACCGATTCTCGCGTCCGAGGAGTGATAATTGGAACATAGACCGTCTTCAAAATATTGATTGGTAAGTCCCATTGGAATAGTAATAACTGCAAGTAACTATCTTATCTTTTGATTTTTGAAAATTCTTATCGATCTTACTTAATCAAACACCTTTCAACTAGCACTTTTTATCCTACGCAAATAAACTTCGCCTCTGACAGTGTCCAGGCTGCTTACTACTTTCGATCTCTCAGTGAAACCTCGGTGTTCTGGTGGACTCACAGTTTACTAGAAAGTCACATGCTCTGAAGTCAACTCAATCTCACTTTCATCAGATCAGACGATTAGACAGCTCAAGAAACCTATCCACAACTGCAATTTTTGTACGCCCATTTATACTGTCTCGGCTTGATTACTGCAATTCGCTGCTACATGGAGCCCGGTCGCACCTTATTGCAAAACTGCTACACGCACAAAATACGTGGAAAAGAAAAGCACGGGGATAGCATTCAACATATCGTGCATACCCTTTATGGGCTTGTATAAAACATTATTCTACTCACCTTTAAGGCGGTTATTATAACCCTTCCATGCTACCTACAGGAACTTACTGTTCAACATCAACCTGCAAGGTATCGTCTATCCATAGACAAGTATCTGCTTCACATCCAAAAATCTCAAAATATGTCTTTATACGGCGCCAGAGCGTGAAGTAATGCCACACCAACTTTGTGGAGCGCACTTCTTATCGCCGTTCGTCGGTCGAATACGCTTGATGTATTTAAATCAAAATTCAAGACATTTCTTTGTAGTCGATGATATAACAATCTTTTCATGGAAACAGGCGCTATGCAAATGACATGTTATATCCGCGCTGTCAGATTATCAAAAACACTAGGAGCGAGTACCTTGCCTGGTTGCAGGTGCCAATATGGAGGTTGTTAAGACATGACAACCGTTAGGAGAAGTGACTGCTGACAAGAGCCCTCTGGAGCCAGAGGAAGTGATGGTAAAAATAACAAATTTAAACGAAATTAAATGTGTGACACAGCATCCAAATTTTAATGATGTATGTTTAAATGAAGATGTGTTGGAGACACAGAAGGGAAACACTTTTGTACTAACTGACAACAAACAGCATGTTGCAAAACGTTATGCTTTATAAGCTGTTCTCCATACAAAAATAATAAGGGATACTACTGGGTCATTTTTCCTCAGATGAATATGACGTTTTCTTTTAAGACTGAATTATACATACATTGAACACATGGAAAAGTGTGTATATATATACATTAAAAGCTGGAAGCATTACACTCGATACATGTATTTTATCCGATGGTGCTGCCATTATCTTGGAAAGAGATCCCCATAACATCCTGTACAAATTATAATGTTCATATAAGAGTAAAAATTTAGAAACAATTCCTATTTAAGTTTGATCATTCAGCACTCTCCTCACTGCCTGACTTCCTCCAACATTGTCATTGAAATGCATAGTTGCAATGATTGATCAGAAATGAGTTATGAATCTTTCTCTCAGTTTGAAAATGGATGATTATGTGCTTGTCATGTTTGATGCATGTTTTGTGATATGTAGGAGTTAGCAGTAAATTAACTTTAATCATGATTAGGGTAAATTGCACGAAGATAGATATTTAATAAAATTAACCAGCTGGTTTATTCCACTTGGTTAATAAATCCCGTACAACTTGTCCCATAAAACACTCGGGTAGGATAGGCATGTGGAATAGGATAAGGGATGTGCATTATTCTACTCACCTTTAAGGCGGTTATTATAACCCTTCCATGCTACCTACAGGAACTTACTGTTCAACATCAACCTGCAAGGTATCGTCTATCCATAGACAAGTATCTGCTTCACATCCAAAAATCTCAAAATATGTCTTTATACGGCGCCAGAGCGTGAAGTAATGCCACACCAACTTTGTGGAGCGCACTTCTTATCGCCGTTCGTCGGTCGAATACGCTTGATGTATTTAAATCAAAATTCAAGACATTTCTTTGTAGTCGATGATATAACAATCTTTTCATGGAAACAGGCGCTATGCAAATGACATGTTATATCCGCGCTGTCAGATTATCAAAACACTAGGAGCGAGTACCTTGCCTGGTTGCAGGTGCCAATATGGAGGTTGTTAAGACATGACAACCGTTAGGAGAAGTGACTGCTGACAAGAGCCCTCTGGAGCCAGAGGAAGTGATGGTAAAAATAACAAATTTAAACGAAATTAAATGTGTGACACAGCATCCAAATTTTAATGATGTATGTTTAAATGAAGATGTGTTGGAGACACAGAAGGGAAACACTTTTGTACTAACTGACAACACACAGCATGTTGCAAAACGTTATGCTTTATAAGCTGTTCTCCATACATTAAAAATAATAAGGGATACTACTGGGTCATTTTTCCTCAGATGAATATGACGTTTTCTTTTAAGACTGAATTATACATACATTGAACACATGGAAAAGTGTATATATATATACATTAAAAGCTGGAAGCATTACACTCGATACATGTATTTTATCCGATGGTGCTGCCATTATCTTGGAAAGAGATCCCCATAACATCCTGTACAAATTATAATGTTCATATAAGAGTAAAAATTTAGAAACAATTCCTATTTAAGTTTGATCATTCAGCACTCTCCTCACTGCCTGACTTCCTCCAACATTGTCATTGAAATGCATAGTTGCAATGATTGATCAGAAATGAGTTATGAATCTTTCTCTCAGTTTGAAAATGGATGATTATGTGCTTGTCATGTTTGATGCATGTTTTGTGATATGTAGGAGTTAGCAGTAAATTAACTTTAATCATGATTAGGGTAAATTGCACGAAGATAGATATTTAATAAAATTAACCAGCTTGTTTATTCCACTTGGTTAATAAATCCCGTACAACTTGTCCCATAAAACACTCGGGTAGGATAGGCATGTGGAATAGGATAAGGGATGTGCATGAGTCGAGGTGGGAGATGGCAGGTGACATGTATGTCGTTCGAGGATCTGGGAAGCTGAGGTTTATAATTCATATAACCATGGGACAATTCTGTGATAAATGCGCAAGGGGATGTTACCTATCTGTGCAGTTCTCCCAACAAAAAATTCAGCTAGATATGATTTCAATTCGATTCATTATTGAATCTAAGTATGTAAAATGTCCAAGTGAATGATGAGACTCTCATCTATATGTAGATTTAACTCTTCCGCTTCGTCACCGCTTGTAAAACCATAGGCGGGTAAATCCCTCTGCTTCGAGCATCTGACAATCAAAAGGAAAAATCTATGCGATATCAATAGGGTGTTAGCCTTGGGTACATTTTATAGCTAACCATGCTATTGAGGTTAAACTAAATATCATGCTGGGAAATCATAAGAGCAGAATACATGTTATCTTTACAAAAAGCTTGTGTAGGTGTAACAGGTGCAATTTCCAATCCATTTAATATGGACTGGATTTGTAGGACATCGGTTCCCGCCATTGTTTAGCTAGGTGGCAATTTTCAGGATGACAGGCAGGAGGTTTTGTTTATGATATAACAGTCTGGTCATGTTTGTGATGGTTAAGTATGTATTGATATATCCTATATATCGCTCGTCCTTTCGTTTTCGACGCTTTTACACTTGATACATTTTATTAATGCGTGAAACTGTACGCATGCCATACCGACAATTGCTTTAATGGCTGTTCTCGGAATCAATTTTAAAGCTTCAACCCCGGTCGAATAGAGCGTGTCAAGATAATCCTTTGCAAGAAGCAGTTCGAGACCAATAGCCCATTCGGTAGAAGCGCACAATAAGATTATTAGTACTGATAATATTAAACTACGTGTAACATATTTTAGTTATCCAGCTTGTTAATTGTACTTCGACAATTGCATGTGTTGATTGTTCATTCGGAGTTACAGGTCGACCTATCGAGGGGTTAGTATATTGAGCATATTAACTTCCTCGGTACTTGCTTATCATGACTATTGCTGCAAACCCCTACCGTTTCGCTCCAGCTCGATTCATTACTATGAAACGTATTCGTTCACCGATCGTCACACTTTTAATAAGCGTCTCTTCACCCCATCAAAACATCACAGAATAAATAAGTAGTGCAAGAGTTATTTCAATATATGATGCAATGCGGGAGCCAGTGGCGCTTAATCAAATAACCATAACTTGCTTAACCTTGGATGTTATCCATTGTCTTGTCATAGCGGTACGATTCCAGAGCATTAAATATCTATGTTCATATTTTAGGGCGCCACTCCTGTTGATAGATGTACGGAATTTTAGCGCCACATGCGGGTAATCACCTTGGCATGGTTGATGGATCACACCTTGCGATAAGGATTATAGCAGGCCTTGAATGTAGTTAACGACTCTCCCAGCAGCGATTCTAGCAAGATAATCATGTTACTTGGCAATTGGATATCACGTCATCTGCACCACGTAGACTTAATCTGAATTCGTTCTAGCATTATGGTACGCTCTTTACTCGACATCAATCTTTTCCGAAATGAAGTAATGTGCCTTTCGCTTATATGTCAATTTCAGGTGAGATGACCGCTGTTCGTGTTTCACAAGCATCGTTGCGGTCTCAGAAAAGAGGTCGTACAGCGGCTGTCGCCATTTATGTTGTCGGAAATTACTCTTTCTTGTTTGTTGGTCAAATTTGTGCTCAATGATGCCCATAACTTTAATGAGTTAAGATTTGATGAAATCTACATTTTGTAACCAAATCGGTATACACGTCGATTTCGAGGTAGTTATAGAGCGCGTAATGATTTACAGTGAGGGATGCACCGTTATCGATGGACCGACACAACTATTTAAAACAGAATTCTACAGCACATCATGAATATTTCCAGTCAAATAATAATGTTTATCAACATGAATTTTGATCAAGTAATCCTGCGACACAAATTAAAAGATGTCATTATTTATGCCTGCATTAAACGTAGTCATGTATTAACTAACTGATCCTTGAGTGCCCGATATGGGGCTGAACAGCCTCTTTTACATATAATATACGTTTTAT
>CM067355.1:42517222-42587222 GCA_034190875.2 Urechis unicinctus
CTACTCGTCCATGCCAGTACATTAGGACGTGGCACTCTATGGTCAGCTGGGTGCAAATACATTTGGAGAGAGAGATTCAACGCTTAGCTCTTCTAGTATTAAAGTTCAATGTAAGGTTACGAACCATGACCAATCGATCAGCATTCGCAACAATATATAAGACATCTATTATGAAACGCATATATATAGGCTCACAAGGATGCCCGGCCGTGTTTCCCCTGGTCAGAAAATCACATAATCGTCCGATTAGCGGCAGTGTGCTCCATTTATATGATCATCGTCGCCTTATAAAACAAGATGGTCAATTAAGTAAGACGCTGACCTGCATCTAAAAGCAGTGACGACGAAATCCTTTAATGAAGATTATGCAATATGGAGTAAGGTTTACCAATGACCCTTTTTACACGGTACTCTGACGCAGCTATATTGCATCGAAATGGAGGCTAACCATCCTATGATTTTACTCATAGTTTAATATAACAGCGAACTACCATTAGCAAACTGTCCACACCTGATAAGCAATACAGATCGGTGGTCACGGTTCATTACCTTCTTTACCCAAATAATGCCGTTGATGATGATGGCAATGATGATGATAACCATGTTGACGACGATGATGATGGTGGTGATAATGTTTACGACGTTAATAATGATAATATATTAACTATAATAATAATGTTGACAAGCTGACGCGTTGCTACATCATTAGCCTCATATGCTGCCTCACGGATCATAGTCTTTAAAGATTTGAAACTGCCATTTCCAAAAGTGAAAAATGTGACGCAAGTAGGCAAGCTGTATAATTAGTCGCAATGGGCCACTTTCTTACTCCTAAATGTAACGGCCCACTTATATTTTGCGCCAATGCAGTATACCTCCGAAACAAAATTACTCACGTTTCTACAAGAGACGGGAGGTAATCAATTACGATGTTCTGATTTCAGCTGGAGCACGCGAAGATGTTTCTTGGTGGATGTATGAAATAACAAGATTAATCCTGCATAAAGCACGAATGCGAGCATACCGGGGAATGTCTTAGAGAACATCAAACAAAACTGTTCCGAGTGCGTTTTATTGATCCTTGCAAATTATTTCTTGTTTAATATATACCGGTATGTGTAGATGCATCATAAGCTGTAACACATGTACTAAGTTGGGCCTAGATGGAGAAAGTCGAAGGAGGTCTCGGATGATTAGTTCATGCTTGCAATGGGGAGAATCACTATACTGCCCGTCGAATAGAAATTTGGCGGATCCATATGCTGGTCACACGTCAATTTAACATCACATGTGTTTCAATTGGCATTAAAAGACCGATTAACACACGCATGGTTGGTGGTAATCATCAACTGTGAGCTTGTGACCATTCATGCGAACGTAGTGCTTGCTTGCCCAATTAGTTTCACAAGCTGCGATCGAGCGCTATTCAGTCCATCGCCTGACACCAAGTTAACAACATTCGGTGGTTTTCAGAGAACATTCAGCGACAGCCTGCTTACTCAAACAAATGAGTTGCTTATGATGACCTGCCGTTCACAAAGGCATACATAACTTGAGAGCAGGCTAACACTGTTCTTTGGATATTAGCTAGTGGCAAAACGCAACCCTACATTGTCTTAGCCCCAGTAAGACAACAGTATACTTATATACCGTCCTGCGAATGGATAGTGTGTTTTAAAAGGCACAGAGAATTCAGTATTTAGAAAACTACATATATCAAGAGGCTGTGAAAAAATGTGCTGCACCAGGCCAGAAGCTGTTCAGGCGATTCTTTTATAAATGCCATTTAATATAGATTTCCGAGCAATTCAGTGATGATCACCATTGTGGTAAATATAACATCACGTGGTATTTGTTTTCTTTCTTTTCATGGAGAAGATTATACCCTGCATCTCCAGATGCCATCACCCAAAAGTATCGTTGCAGCGCATATATATATATATTATTCGTAGTGTAAGACTTACAGACAATTTGATCAGGACAGCCATCAACAACGTCTGTTTACATTTATTTCGCTAAAGAAAGGCGACGACAAATCTTTTGATAGAAACATTTTGAGGTATTCGCGCCCTTAAAACTGCTAGATCGCAGCAGACGTGTTTATTTTTGAATCCATGCTTAATATTGTAGCAAAAGCAAATGTGCTGATAGGCTGTGCCCCAAGACGTCGAGCTGAACACGCACTAGTCCTTTTGAAAGAGTCAGGACTGCACCTGTACGCATCTGCCTCGTTTTAGGATCAAACATGTCGACAGCGCTCATCCATGATGCCACATGAGATGCAAATTGGGCATTGCCATCCAAAATGCAATGTAAACATATATATCGCCATGTTTTTTACGTTTTAGGTATTTGATTGAAATTGTGGACTTGTGCAATTCGCTTGGATCGAACATCTAAAGACCTTCAATCATACGTCCCTAAAGACTAGCAATGTCCATGCTTGAGCAACCCGAACCCATCAAACGAATCAGCGTAATAACCGTTCGCCGGAATTAATCTTATTTAGTAGAGAGTCACGTAGTTCGATTATATATACATATGTATGCAAGTGAAAACAATAATTGAACAGTCATATATACGAAAATATATATATACACACACACATATATATATATATTTATATATATATATATACATATATATATACATATATGTATATACATATATATATATATATGTACATATTTATATATATATTTATTCATATATATGCATATATATATATGCATGTGTATATGAATAAATTTATATGCATATATATATGCAAATAGATAGACACACATCAATCAATATGAAGCAAAATTTATATATATATATATATATATATATATATATAAATATATATATTTATGTATATATAAATTTATGTTTATATATATATACATATGTATATGGATGTATATTACATAGTTATCTATATATATTCATGTTTATTTTCATTATATATATATACATATATATATACCTATATATATGTGTGTGTATATATATATATATATATATATATATATATATATATATACATATATGTATATATATATATATATATATATATATATATATATATATATATATTCATGTATGCATACATATCGAAAAACATGAAGCAGACACCTATATTCATATATATCTATCTATATGCACATGACAAAAAACATATGATTTCATATATTAATATATATATATATATATTTAAATATATATAAAGGTGTGTAGATATGTATGATTATATATATTTGTACATATATATAGCTATATAAACAAGTATATAAATATATACTATATGAATATATATATAAGCATATGAAATTACATTTATACATATAAATATATATACATCGATACATGTGCGCATTAGAAAGCCACATGTATGCATCAGTGTACTTATATATATACATATATACATATATATATATATATATATATATATATATATATATATATATATATATATATATATATATATATATATATATACATACATATATATATATACATATATATGTTTACATATGTTTAACTAATGATGTGTTAATCAATGTACATATATATATGATTTTATATACATACAAATATATAAATGTATATATATATATACGTATATGTTAATATATATATAAATATATCCATTCATTTATTTATATATGTAAATATATGTATATAATTAAATATATATCGAAGTATATATATATAATAATATATTTATATATATTTATATATATATATATATTGCCATAAATACAGCAGAATGGTGCCTTTTGTAGCATGTCGTCATGATTTCGGTGTACAAGGTTTCTTAAAGGTTTTAAATCCTTTATTCGGCAATCGCACCTTACTCACCATCTCAAATGCGTTACTTACTGTATATATGTCGTAAACAGTTAATATAGCCTTTTGTAAGCGGTCTCGCTCTATTTCGCTTACTTGACATAAATATGTAATATCTATTATCTCAGTAGGGTAGAAGAAGATGCGATCGGATGTCGGGAGAGAACTGAATTGAATATTCACTAATGTTTCCATCAAGTAACCATTGACTATCCGAGCTAAATCACCTTTGGTTGAGAAGATGTTATGCGAGCAAGGCAAGTAGGACGTTCTTTAGCCACGGATAGGGAAGTTTCTCCTCTAAGCCGTACTCAGTATCTGACTTGGGCCATGAAGAATGGCAGAGATGGACGCTTACATCCTCCGTATGTTCATTTGGCGCTCGACCTATCTTCACGTTCATTCGGTACATCTTGCTGGTTTATTCACGAAATGTTCTTTAGAGCTGTCAATAAAAAACTTTATGTCTCCATGCTGTCGATCGAGTTCGCTTACTCCATGAACGAGGATGGTACACGTGTTATACGTGTCATAAGAAACAACCGAATGCTTAAATTTAGAGGCGAATTAATAGAAAACATCTTTGACAAACTTAACAAGCATATAGTTCTTCATATAAATCTTACCTCGGAAGCTTGATATCAAGAAAGAGAGTTATAGTTTACTGCCCTGGTAGGTGTCGAACTCGTTTCACTATCAGATATGACAGTTGATATTGTTCGTTCATATACATGGTTTTATTTTTGCGCTACTCGTTTATTAATGGTAAATAATAATGGTTTTGTGTTTACTACAGTGATATTTATGACGTAAATGCAGGTGAATGCATACACACAACGCATTGCAGTTTATACTTAGTGTGATTGCCACCGGTGTTAAGATTGGCTAAGTTGGGTAGCAAACCAATACCCATCTCCATTTTCACAATGTTCATATATCCACAATTCATTCCGAAAAATAAACGCTAATATCAATGTGGCTGATTAAACGATACTGCAAACCAGCATTGTTCTCACCATGGACGCTTCAAAAACGATCAAGACTCGTGTAACAACTGTTATGAGAACTCTGTTGAAGGTTCTTGAGAACTGTCTATCCCATCGTCGACCCTCCTTAGAAAGTCAAACTATGGAACATTCTCAACATTTATACGACGATCGATTCAGTTCATGGGTATCAATACTATAAGTATACGGAACGCTAAACCAGCACACTATGATTATGCTGTCTGGATTGGTGACACAATTCCCCCACCATATAAAATACAATCTGCTGTCCGCTCACAATCGAATCCGTCTGTCTCATAGTTTGGCCAAGCTTGTATCATCATTTTGAAACTTAACCAATTCGTCTCAGCTCACGTGGTTGTGGTCGTTACGGCCCTGCACTATTCGAGGTTTCAGCGTTTGAGACTTTCGCGATTGAGCTCACGTAATTGCCGCACGTTTCATGCCAAAGCGGGTTGGGATTATCAGCCGAAGTTGCACCGATGAAATTTCCAATAATCAGTCCATACACTGCACCTTCCAAACACACTTCACCAAATAAGTAAGGGGTATACACTTCAATACCGGAAACGTGTGCTCCCTTCACAGTTGCGTCTGAAACCTCCTTGTAGGAGAGTTTACCATAGATACAGGGTCAGATTGAGTTAAAAAGTACCCTTTTAAATAACAGCAATCCATAGGAGGCTGCTTACGAATGCACCTCGACATATGTCATGGACCACTTTGGCAGCAACTTCCTGCAGTCATAAGCTGTGATGAATCGGTATGGCAAACGCTAATGCATCTATTTAAACAACGTAAAGAATTTAGTTCCTACCATGGCTGTTGTTGTATAACAAGTGGACCCTCATTGTACCACTACGTTATTTACTTAATAAAATAACCTGCTACTTCCCGCTGACATACATCGTTTATAACACCTTATCACCAAGCACCAGTGCCCACGTTGTAATGTAAGTCAGTATTTCACGAGGTATTGCAAATAGTAGAATACGCTATTGATATTCGATAGATTGCAAAGTCGCGACACTTCATCGAGTTCCGTTATTTATCTTAATGTTTAAAGGTGATCCAATCATGCGGCAAACAACAAACGAAGCATGTTCTTCTTCCCAAACAATACTAAACCTAATAATTATTAGCATATGAACAAGATGGGCGTCGTATGAATTGATAGTGATACATGGTGAGGTTAACGTGTGGTCTCTTTGCGTGCTGGGTGGTATGTCAGTAATGACGTATGTCAGCCGTACCATTTGCATAGCAAACCACAGCCTTTATGATACAAATAAGTGATTTGTTGGCAAAAAAGCGTACTAGCTCAACGTAGCAAGCACATTATTCGCTCTGACAATATGTGTTTTGCTTAGACAGCTATATGTGGGAGAATGTTTGGGATATGATGAGGATCGAAGCAGCTCAGAGGACTGAACGATTCACAATGTTCTCCAAGCAATTTATTACCAACATAAATTGTACTAATCCACACTATGGTACGATAAAAAGACGAAACCTAACAGCGTGCGAGTTATTTTATGGCAACATGTAATACTGCCTGCGAACCCCAAGCTCGGATGTATTAATGTACATGTACCATGTAGAGGCTATGCATTACGATAAGGAATCAATACCCATATTTGTACTGAACGGTGTTGTATTCTTAACGTTGTGTATTGATTTAATGATTTTGCTCTATTGACCATATAATTGACGAGGTAATGGCTGTTAGTACACCTTCGTACTCTACAAGTGCAGAGAAATCGTTCCGTAAAAGTCATGGGTTAATTGATAACGTAGGGAAATTATTTTGCCAAACGTCACTAGCATTTGCCAACGGACTGTTGCGCTTAATAGGCTCAAATCAAACGGATATTTTGTCATTGTGATTGCATCATGTGTATAAACAGTACACTCTCCAATATGATATTGATATTGATGATTTAAGGAAACATCTATGCAATAGTTCAATAAACAGTGGCGTTACCTCTCATGTCTCGCACCCCTTGCAAATACATACGTCATAGTATGGGAGTTACGAAAAGATATTTACGCTGGCCAATAATTGGTTTATATAACGCTTGTGAACTGACTTATTCCCGGCGCTACCAGGCATGAGGGCATAGTTCTTGGTCAGATTCTAAGAAATGCCTGCCTGAAGCACTTCTATTATCATGTGAAGCAAATTATAGTCTATTACGGTTCCCAGGTGTAGTCCGTCAATGGATGTATATAAGATAGATGAGCACCTAGCTCTGAGACAAAGCAATACCCTCCGAGAATCATGTTGCATTGACTGGGTAAAACCTGCTTCGGGTGACACGTATGCATTAAATGATACAACATAATGCTATCCGTACAGCAAGACAAGCGTGTGCCATAGTGTTCTCTCGCTGACTTCGAAACCATTCATTTTCCGTTCTTGCTCTCCTGCTGATTATGTGGCGCAGCAAAATGAATTGGTTAACAGATGAATTACCCATACATGTTCGGGCTAGATCATCACTAGAAAGGATATATTGATCTATTGGTCTTGATTATGAATTAGTCTCAGTTATTTACAGCCCGTGATTTATAGACTATGACAAATGGTCTTGGATACAAAACGCAATCACTTTACATCGAGCTTATCGACATTGTTGACACATGATCAATCATGTCTTTATTGTGGATGCTTTGGTGCAGAGTCGATTTCAAGCTATTGGGCTTTGACGTCGTGAATGATCATGCATATCAATCAAAGTGAATGGTGAGCTTGTCGACCCCTTTCAACTATTGCGCCTATTACGGTGATGGATGAAAATATTCAACGAGAGCCTGTATAAGCTAACAGCAAGATTGGCACTCCCTGTCCCATCCCGTAATGATATAACCTAGGTCAATAAAACGATTGGGCCAAGTGACGTCACTCGTCATGATGTATTCAATGAACAATCACAAGAGACCAAACGATCGGTTACAAAAAACATCCGCTGCTAGCGATAGTAAATTTCGACCCATCAGGTGCAAATAATCGAACAAATGGTCAGGTTATCTCCAAACCCCTTAAACATTATAAAGATTTTAGTGTTAAAGTGCGGCCATCGAGTGATAGCCTAATTAAACATATAGAGTTAAGTAAGGCATACAGCATAAGAGGGGTTTACAGATAAGTCAATCCTATCACTGAATCTTTGGATGTTTCTGAAACAGTACAGCACAAGTGCTTTCTCTGCTCGTTCTATACGATAAAGACCATGCTCCCCGCGTGATGGCGGTGAGATGGTTACCTCGTATGTGGGATATTTGTAACGGGCTTTTCACAAAGCCTGCCGATAAATAGTGTTATTCTAACCCTATCAAAGCGTGCTGTACATCATAATGTGACCGTGGTTAACTTATATTTGTTTCATCCGGGTTATCTCTAACTAAGTGCTCTTCTGTCAGTATGTTTGTCAATCATTGTACGGCTTGAATATATTTGCGTGAATTCGTGATCGCAATAGTCGATGTGTATCACAGCGGGCTATCTGATTTGTGTGATTGTGTGTACGATGGCAGAAACAGAATGTTTCGATCCAAAGTTCTTCCTTTTAGCGTTTAGGGACTATTTAGGCATGTTTGAAAAGCAGGGTCACGTGCTCCGCGGTTGTGGATAGCGTTTTGCTGCTCTGCGGGCTATTTAAGAGGCTTGTGTATGTCTATCATGTGTTTCTCTGTTGTCGTTGACAGACACAGTGTGTGTGTGTGTGTGGGGGGGGGGGGGCGGAGCTGTAACGTGTCTTGTGGCAAGTTACATTCCGTCCAAAAGAGAAGTATTGAGTAGGTGTCCACATCACAACTGCTCGGACCTTAAAGTTGATACGCGCTTTCTTCCTGTCTTAACACACACAGTTGACGAGTTCATTAATGGATTGATGGCCGGAAGTATAGCTTGAAACTTCTGCCCTGATTCCTGTCTACTACCCAGACACGTTACGATCACGTTTTGATTTGCTATGGACAGGCATGCCTCGTTTGCGATAACGGGTCATAAGCTCGCTGAGTATGTTCACTCTAAACATGCAATGCACACAATGTGCGACAGGAGCTATACTGCCTGAGGTGCTTGCGATTTGGTTAAGTGCAGTTTGGTGCTTAAATATTTAAGATATCTCTTACATCGTCCGCAAGATATGGCGAGCAGCAACATTCAGTCTCGCTCAGTGAAGGCATAAAACATCAAGGCCTTTTTTAAATGTTTCCAAAATGTATGTATCGTTTTCTCGATTTATAATCCATGTTTGGAATATTATGGCCTGTTAGGTTAAAACGATTGATGTGGATCGTGCTAGAACGCTCAGATACCCTCACAACTAACTCAAATTACATTACCGACTATCTTTGCATCTGATCCCGTCACACAGATTGACAGCTCAACGATAATGTCGCGCATAACGATTTGGCCTTTGTCACCCTATGAACCAAAATCAGTGATTGAAAGATATATCAGCATTCCAGACAGCACTACAAACTTTTGCTCACAAATTATATTTAATTAAATAAGAAGTCATCAGGTCAGTCGATAATGCATAATTTTGAAAATTATACGGATAGAAATGTAAAATAAATGATGCACTGTTAAGTAGACCAGCGTGTACCGATGACAGCTACGTTAAACTTTATGAGACTCTCTTCTAATCCACCATCGATTACCAGTTAAAGGTATAAAGACTTACAAAGGGCGAACAACGGAAATCATTTCAGGGACAAAACTTGTTATTATGTCAATGATACGAACAAATATGATCCGCAAACATGTTTATTCGAAGATATGTACTTTTTTACCTCGATTATCTGACCATATTTAAGCATTATCACCCCATGTAATAAGCTCGTGCATTGCTTTTGCAAGCATTTACGCAGGTATTTATCGACGCGGTGGTGCAGGTGACCTATGTGCTACGTAGCATATTTCAATTACAGTAATCAGATTTCAGTCAATTAGGGATTCTGCAGACAGATATGGCTAGATATAGCAATGTCTTTTCACAGATTAATTCTGTTATCCGTCTTGTTGTGTGGGTGCCTTAGAGTATAAATTGGATACTGTTGGCCTGATCATTGAATTACTTTTACCAGAGAGAGATGCACTTTTAGGCAAAACGATAATTGCAAGTCACACAAAAGATTTTTGTGGCATAAATTTTTTGCTGATCCTCGAATTTGTCGACTTGCTCTATTAAAACCATCCCCGATCTAATAAAATAATTCCTAATGAATTTTTAACGATAAAGAATATGGTTTTTCAGTCTTTTGAGGTTGGAAATGGCTGAAGTTAGTTTACACGACATACTGACAAATGTGTCTATTGTAACACTATGCGCAATCCATTTAGCAGACCAAAGGCGGGAACATATCAGAACATTGGCTTGATAGTCACAAAGAAAACACACCTTGAAAAGAACGCAGGAGTAGAACAAGCACGTCAGCAGAAGTTCGTCATATCGCCTTGCATACAATACTCCATATCGACACCTTGCAATTGTTAGACTCCAATTACAGACTGCAGACAAATCGGCGGTGCATGTGAACTGCAACAAGTCTCAATGAATATAAATGACCTGTCTGAGGTATACCCCTTTGAATAACCATAAACCGTCGAAATTAAGCTATTGCTATGCTTTGTTGATCGCCTCGCATTTTTATAATAAGCTTATTATCATCAAAATTCATGGTCAATTTTACATGTACAAGGATTGCTTTATATCGATGGTTTATATATATAAAAAATCCCGTTCATAATATGTCATATAGCTGGTAATCATATATATTTCAAATCGACAGTGTATAACGGCAACTTTGCAACGTTTTGTATCCAAAGGGCTCGGCAGGATCTTAACCTACATAATATTCATAGCTGATTTTGCATGCACAAAATGTGGCGGCACTATGCGCAGCATAATACGAGAGTGGTGCAAGGGGGGCAGTTACATACATGCAGAGTTATGGCCGAAGTTATCGAAAGAAAGTAATAAAGCGAGAAAACGCAATGAACCTCCGAAGCGGATGGCTGTTCTAATGTTACCTGGCTTATAACAATAGACGACCATACGCAATCGATATGAACAGCACCTAAATTTATGGAAACACCCCTTTCCCGAGATGAAATATTTTTCTGATTTGATATAAAGACACCTAGCGACATTGCTTATTCTGGTAGACTCTGGGTGGCTCTGTTATTACCATCTTGACGCTTGCGGGCATTGTTACTGTACGTTATACTGCTGTAACGCCCCAAAACGCTTTCAACCCTTGAGTCAATTTAAAATAGATAACGAATAATCGACTAGATAGAACAAAGTTATGTTTTGCAATCATGTACTATGGATGTACTTTCAACTAGCGCAAGTATAGTGCAGCGATCATTTCACATTCATTTCGTATCAATGCTGCATGACCGAATGCTACTTTTGCAGATCGTTGTTTAGCGGGGCACCTCCGTCGCAAGGTCATTTCTAAGTCATTTGCCGTTGTAAATGATCATGTTTTTCGATCTAAATTATAGGGTAACTTGTCGGGGTATAACCAGGACGTAGGAGGGTAACCACGGAGAGGCTTTGTCAGCTAACAGCCAGACTGGTATCCTTTGCCTCTTCCCATAATGATATAGGGTTAGGTCAGGAAGGCACGTCACTTCAGAAGAGGTTTTTTACTTAGACGTTAAGCCTTACTTCTTTCTTACAGTGAATCAACTTTTTATTTCTCAAATTGTACATCACGCGTTTTGTCATCTTCATGTCAGCAGGTTCAATTCAAAGATAGCTTCGACGTTGTAGATAATCAGGTTCTTCAATCAGCGCTAATGGTAAACTTTTGTGGGAATTACCGTGACGAAGGTGGGCAACAAGCGAGAGACATTGTAAATAGCCAGCCTGATATCCACTGCCCCATCCCATGATGATATAGGGCTAGGTCACGAAAGCATGCCAACTATGAGGGGCCATCCGACAGAGACTTTAAGCGTTACTCCTTCAATTGAATCAGTTTATATTTCTCCAACAGTACATCACCAATTTTTGACCTCTTATATATGGTCTGCCCATTTTGCTCTTGGCGAAAAGGGCTATCACTTAAGACATTACTACTATGCACATCAGCGCCTTGAATATCATGGCGTTATTGCGTTGACTCTCATCATGATGCAAATAGTATCTTATTGGGCCAGACAAATGTGATGTTGGGGATAGCCTTGGATGTAAAAGTGGCAATGCTTTTACAGGATGCATTCCTAGTTTAAGAACAAATCCCGCAGAATTTCAATGGGAACTGCTGACGTAGCTGTAGCTCCCCCTTGTTGTGTTGCTGAATGTGGTCAAGGTCATAAGGCGCAATATATTATCCGTTATGAATATGTCATACAATTTATCTAAGCAGATAGATTCTATTTAGGCTTCCAAAGTATATTGCAAATCGAAAGGTGTATTTTATTGGATATGTAACGCAAACAGTCTTTCGTATGCGAAAGCATAGCGTCAAAACAACATTGCGTACAGCGCTAACACCAATGGAATTAAAATAGGCTATTTCTAATCACATTACGGTAGCGGTGACGCGTCATCTATATTCCTTGTCCAGCTCTGTGTTACACACTCGTCACTCAGCTTTATAGGCGACTATTAGCGGTAAGGCTGCGAAGGTTGATATACCTTCCCATGATTCAGATTCGGCGCGTATGATCACACAACAAAACGACATATTAACATTCTCTCTAACAGGCGACACATTATATTCTGTTGCAATGAAAATATCCATATGATATATTCAAGTGTAATACGTAGTGGGCGCACCATCAAGCATGTTGTGCGTGGTACTGACTCGATCGAGATGGACATGAAGTGGGTTAAAGATGCCTAAGTTCACAGGCCTGTCGCTTTTGTGAAGACCTGAAGGAATCTATCCTCCACCCAGACAGGTATTAAGACCCAATATTTTCAACACACCGTCGTCACAATGTAAAGCCCAATCATCAGGAATTGAGAGGGCAGTAGTCCCATCTGCAGCATTATCCTCCAAAGTAAGACCTAGAGCTGTAAAAACATCCTGGACAAGTTTGAAGTTCCAGAGGCCAGGGGGCAAAACGACACTTATTCTTTTCCTGTAAAAATTTCCCCCTTTGGGATGGGCATAGCTGATTTAATGTTATACCAGCCTACAGTATACGTGATTGACCTAAGACCTACGTATAGATCACCTGCACTATTGTCAATAGCGTTTTGCAGGGACACAGCGTCGCCGCTTTGAACATTTGACAGAGTGTGATACATAGCACTATGAATAAGCAAGCGTTTAGTTTCAATACGAATAAAACGAACAAAAAAGGGCCGGTATACGTATCCCATATTGCCCGCAAGGATCTGACACATCTCCTCATCCAGGTAAAATCAGTAATATCACAGATGCGTTTGGTGTAGAGTTCTTCAACCTGTTCGATAAATACTTGGTGCCAAATATTAGCGACAACAGCCTTGTAGTTGGCTGGAGAACCAACCAAATGCAATACTGGCAGAACTAAGTAAACGTTGCTGTATGGTGCGCAACCAGTGGCTGCGGAGTTTCTGCCCTGGACCACCTCAGATCTGACTCCCCAGCACTAAGTAACCTCTACAGGTTCAACGTCTACTACACCATCCGGAGACTGTTAGACGAAGTGAGAATAGTTCTGCAAGATGACGCCACATGGTCAGCCACCAACAACACCTTTGACAAGAGAATCTACCACTGGCCCTGCCACTAGTTTGGGGTTGACGAAAACAGCGACTGGAGAAGAAAAGGCGGTAACCAGGCCCTAGGGCGGGTCTACTTCAACGACCCTGAAACACGCAAGGTATGGGTGATCACTCATTCTGGAAACACCCACCTGTGCGAATCCGTTAGGCAAACCGTTGAGAAATCAACCAACGGCTTTGTTTTTCAAGGCGGCAAGCTACATATTGATTTTATAAAGCAACACCAAGATGGAGCAAACAGCGCCTGGAGTACTTACATCCTGGAAAAATCAGCGGGGTTCACTGCCCCAGGTGTCACATGGATCAACGACAGCATTAGGACCTATGTCTGGACCATTCTTAGTGCTCAGGCGCAGACCCGCTCAGAGATACTAGGTGTTGGCACGTCCTTTGATGCTCAAAAGCAATTTCAGGCCAACGTTGAGGATGCCATCAACTCCCCAGTGGACATTCCGTAATACATCCGACGGTTTCAGAACGTCCTCAAGAATGCTTCCTCAAAGGTTGATTATGTGTTTGGAACGGGCCTTTATATGGCTCCATCGGATACGAGCCTCGCCGTTGGAAACGTTGATGGGTACAACAATCTGATTACTATTGCAACTGCAGAACAGCAGATCGGCAGCAATACTGATATCAACTCGGTTCCGGTGGCTCCAGATAGAGGAAGCTTTGACCCTCCGCCAGATACAGATATGGGAGTCCCCTCTTCAGGGCCAGGCCGCTGTCTGCGTGGCCGAGACCTGTATGCGTGGGGTGCACGAGGATGAGAAAACTGCTTTTATTGTAAGCGGAATCACTATAGGCTAAACTGTGCTTTGATTTGCTACGTAGTAAGTCACGAAGTATCTGGAGGATAACTCCCCCCACTGCCACAACTGCGGCCCATATATGTTCTGCCATCCAACCAGCCACATTTGCAGCTGACTTAAGCAGCCATGATACGATGGAGCCAATGATTCCTGGAAGGGCAGCGGCTGCCTTACCGGCCAGGCCCTTCAGGAAGTTTGCCAAGGAGTTGAGCTGTTTTTTGATACATTCCTTTCACCCGGGTTTATCAGCTGGCGTCGGTGTGGGTGCTGGAGTTGCACTAATGCTCCCTCCACTCGTCAAAGCAACACCGCTGCCAGCTACAAAATTGATGGCATCTCGCTGGAGTATGACATGGTTACCCAAACAGAGTTGGCCCGCATGATATGCACCCAGTACACAGGTCGGCTCTCGATTCTGTATGACCGTGTACTTCGTCACGGGAAGCTTATATACAATAAAAGAGAAACACTGTGGAACCTCAACCTAATGGTGCCTGCTCGCAGCATGAAGGGCATACTACTGCTTTTTGAAGACCCCCAAGGTGCCTCATTCACCAAGAAGACAGAGTCGTTCTGCAACCCAAAGATTACAAAAGTTGAGGTGACCATTGAGGGCATCCCCAACCAACTCTATGCCCAGGGTATGCGTGGCTCTCACTTGTGAGCTTTATCATCGCTATGGTATGTTTTTAGCTCCATTAGCGTGGCTTTCACAACAATTAAGCACTGTCAATTCGGAAAAACAAACGCCGAATCGACAGGAGCCGGTAGTGAGGAAGACACCACTTCCTTGCTATAGTATGTGTTTAACTCTGCAACAGCATGTGCTTAACTCCGCTATAACGGGTGCTTACTTAGAGCTGACAATTGGACAAATAAATTTAGTAAGTAAACATAAAAGAAACGAACACGAATCAAGGAGAGACAACACCAGGGGAGATAACGTCAGTGACCACTACAAAAAACGCTAAAAGGGTTTCGGCATGACGAGAGGGTGCTGCAGCTCGAAAAGCCAATCAAAATAAGCTTTTGAGATAGCTCCGAGAGGCTAAAGTCGCGCTTACAGATGCTAGAGTCGAAGCTGTCGAACCAATATCAACAATCAAGCCTCCGGAAAGGTGGGCGTGGCAAACATAGGCTGTACCTTGGGTTGTCGGCGGCGTTGGGGTGTTTGGACTAGTATTGTATTGCTACAGGCACCAGATGGTAGACTCACACCCTAAACAGGTTGTGGTACAAAAGCTTCTGGACACTCATTTAAAGGATCTTTTTTATATGGAATAAGATGACAACACCAATTACAGATGGGAAAAGCTCGTCAACGCGCTGTACCACGGTGCAGTTGTTTCCTGGATTTCAATAGGTTATGCCAAGCTTGCTAAGATGGCTCTGGGTGTTGGGGTGCCACGTCTTGATTTCACCCTACGCGACCTGGCTATGGCTGTTGCCGATGTATCACTAGCTATGGCCACAAATGATATGGTAATTAAACAAGGAATTTTACCAGTTAATATACTGAAGAAATGGACACAATTGTGCTTATTGTTGGAGGTGCTCTTGTTAACGCCCTTGCATTCTCTGGGAGCAACTTTTTATTCTCTAAATTACGAGGCAGTCAAGTATACTCGGAACGTAAACGCCATGATATGGCAATCGAGCAGCTTCAATCTGCTCAGACAGCATAGGCCAAGAAGAGAGCTGAGCGTTTAGACTTCATCAATGAGGAACTGCGCCGCCAGGGATATGCCGAGCATGCATTTTGGGATGTGGATAAGACAATGCGTGAGTACTCCCTGATCACGAATAAAACCGTCGACCCGTTGGGCTCTGAGCCGCAGCTTTGAGACTTCTAAGAGCCCTCAGATGGTCAAAAAGGGCGTTAGGCGGCGTTCAATATACTGGGTATGGCTGCGACTCGGCTGGTTACATACAGGCTTGCCAGGTAGGTCACATGGAGACTCGGACGTTTAATTTGTATGGATCTTCGCATGCAGAAGATATGCTATAGTCTTTAGGGCTACTGGAAAGGCATAACAGCTATCAAGAAGCTTGCAACAGAAGCGAGGGTTTCTGAGGAGGTTGCCAGGGGGTGGCTAACAAAGCAAGCTATATGGCAAATCTACCTGCCAGTGCCAAAACTCATTCCCAAGCCAAAGTTTGATGTCCCTGTCCCTAATGAGGTTACCAAGCCGATCTCTTATTTCTTCCTCATGACGTTGTGATGTGCCGGTCTTACAAGTATGCCCTAAGAGTGGTTGATGTGGCCTCGTGGTACAAAGCGGCTGAGCCATTGACTACGAAAGAGGTTTAAGGCCCGGTCACACCGCCCGAACGTTGTTGGATCGTTCCTTGACCGGTAGGGAGAGGGGACCGAATTTCTACAACGCTCGTCACCGCACACAAAATGGGAAAAAATCAAAAACACGGGTGTTGCCTTAGTGGTGCACAACTGAAGCCGGCGTTGCTATAGCGTTGGCTTAACGGTAGCGAGCGGCAGCGAGCGTTGGTTAAGCGGCGACGCGAGCATTGATAGAGCGGCGTTCTGCACATGCAGGCGTTGGCTCGGGGGTTTAAGGTTGGTTTAGCGGCATACCGCTTTTGACTGCGTAGCTGAACGGATCGCTTTGATAGGAGTTCTGATAGATTTTTGATAGAAGTCGATAGTTGAAGTTCATCATGCCACGTGGACAAAGGAAGAGGAAGGCTGGAGAGGGAAAGGCAGCAGCCTCCAAGAAGATCATTACTGAGCAAGCATCTGAACCAATGGAGTCAGGTAAATATATGTGGCCCACTGGTTGTGTCAAGAAATATTTAACAACTGGGATGAACGCTCCACCCATACCAATCACCACCTCAGCTCAAGGGACTGCTGATGTACTTGCAGAGATAAGGACCACCACCGAGGAGGCTTGAGACTGCTCGTGATGTGTTGAAGGGACTGCTCAGATATTTCATGTGATTTTTGTTTAAGGGATGAGCTGGCCAGCTGTTTTGATGTTTGCTGGTTATTGTTTGCATGTGCACTTGTGTGGTCTCAAAAGCTTTGAGCATTAATAAACAGCATTTTTATTATTCTTATCTACTTGTGTTTGTATCTTATATTTGTATTGTTGCTAATGTATTATTTTGTCCTTTTCAGGACCATGATGTAAAACCGCCATTGTGCTGATACATGTATTTATCCTAAATAAATATTTTGAAACAACAACAACAACAAGATTAAAGACCTTTATTGGAACTTCTAACTTTAACAAAAAACCTTCAAGTATTAACCAAGACATGTTTTAAATATAAAGTGTTTATAAATGTAGTATGACATCAAGAATGAATCGTATCGTTTCTTTAATAATCTCTCATAACATTTCAAACAAACACAAGCACAGTTTGTTCATTGCATTTCCAATACTGGGGCCCCATTAACGTTTGAGTTCCGTTAACAATGTCAAACAACATTTACAACAAAGTAATAAACATGAGTATATATAATATGTACAATGTGTCTCCTCAGTGTTCTGCACAGTTTTCAGTAGATAGCCACCATTCTCTCCTGCCAGTCCACTGATCCTGTTGGGGAGTTGCACCAATGCTTGAGTATGGTTTTGCTGCCTCTTCCCATCACGTGAGGCTGTGTTGGGGCCTTGCACAACGATAGTGTCCTCCAAGATCCGTCCTGATCTCTATGCCTCAGGCTGCAGTTTCCCATCTGGTTTTGCACAAGTCTGTTCTAGAGCACTGGGAAGCATCAGGTGGTGGAGGGACGGTTTTGACAGTTTCATGGTGATGTTGCATGGTGGTGAGCAGAATCTGGAACCTGTTGGCTAGGATACCGAAGGCGTTCCCCACGACCCGTCTTGCCCTGGTCAGCCGATAGTTGAAGATGCGCTCTTCATGGGTGAGGTTTCTGGTGCTGTACGGCTTCATGAGGTAGGTCCGCAGTAAGAAGGCGTCATCCCCGATGATGAAGTAAGGCACATCCTGATTGTCATTGGGTAGGGGGTCTGGCTGGGGAAAGGCATGAATCCTGTTCTGGTCCAGCCCACGATGGAGATCACTTTTGTTGTAGATCTGAGCATCTGAGGATGAGCCATTGCCTGATAGGTCAATGTAGGTGAACTTGTAGTCAGCATCCACCATGGCAAACAGGATCACGCTGTAAAATCCTTTGTAGTTGTAGAATTCTGAGCCAGAGTTACGAGGAGCTTTACAGGCCACGTGCTTGCCATCAATGGCACCAACTGTGTGGGGAAAGTTCCATCTCTGGTACCATTGGTCAGCCAGGTCTCTCCATCCTTGTTCATTTGTGTACTCCTCAATGATGGCCTTTACCACTTCTCTGACTACCACACTGATGGTGTTGTGGGGAACCCGCGAGGCGTATTGCATGTTTCTGTACCAGAGGCCAGGTGCCGTAGGGTGATTGCCACTTTGAGACCAGGTTCCAGGCTTGCTCGGTAATTTGTGTCTTGTTTGGTCAATCTGGGGGTCAGCCTCTGTACATCTTCATCAAACATGGCTGCTGGCATCCTCATGAAGTGCTGGAAGGCTCGTGGATCCTCATTCCTCAGCTCCACCATCAGCTTGTCATACAGTCCATGTTCAGGCCTTCTCAGTATCTACTGTCTGACCCACACAACTCTGTCTCTCCTTCTTCGCTCTCTTCTCCTTCTGTCAACAGCTTGTCGCAATCTGAGGAGGTTCTGATTCTGTTGCTGGACTAGTGCACCAATCATAGCAAGTCTCTCAGCATCCATGGTAGTACAGTTTTACTGTAACTTTGAGCAAATTTGGTGTAAATGAGGTCTGCACTCAACAGCAGCTCGATTCTAAATAGGCTCCTGGTCCATTTCTTCACGTATTTATAGCCAAATTCTGGTCCCGCTCCGACACCTCCATACCAACGCCAAGTTTATCCCGCAATGGATCACTGCTTCAACACACGACACCGTTCCAACAATCCCTTGTCCGCTCAAAAAACGCTTAAAACCGCTCCACCAAAGTTTGTGCAACGTTTAATCACTGTCCGGGCAAAGCTGGCGAAGCAGCAGTGGTCCAGGGTTCAAGATTTCTGCGTTGGCCTAGCGGACCCAAGCGTCCACGAACTTGCGTCTAGCGATGCCAAACTTTGACTGGGCCTTGTCGGATCGGTGGTGAACTTTGCCGGAGCGGAAAGTTGCCCCCACCTCACTGCTCGCACTATTTTGTGCAGCTCAAAACTTTTGGAGCGGTAGGAGGGACCATAAGCGGTGGCCGAGCGTATATGGCGTTAACGGGGGCCAACTTCTGGTGAACGGTAATGAGCGGTGATTTTTTTCACCGCTCCAGGAACACTCCAGCAAAGTTCTTGCGGTGTGACCGGGCCTTAAAGAGGTCGCAGGTGCACTGGAGAGGATATACAAGTGAGGACCGCTAGGGTGGCCCAGACTACTTAAGGTCGACCCCGGACCAAAGCTTATGGGTGCAGTTAGTAAAACATGGAGTATCAGTCAGGCGTGGCCGTGTGAATATCCATCGAGATCAGCCTATAGTAGAACGTGGCTTTGTAAAGGAGGAGTTGTTTGTGGTGCCTTCTGATACCAAGTTGCCGCCAGACGGTATAACCAATTAGACTTATAGAGATCTATATATATATAACAATGGTAGTATATGACAATAAGTGCCCATAGACATTACTCCGGAAGAAAGACCCCTGTAACAGGCCCTGTACGCAAGAGCAAGAGTTTTGTGGATTACACAGATATAAGATGAAAAATTGGTGTCTTTAATCGTCTTTGTACGGGTTGTCAGAAGGCTATAAAAAATAATAAGGTAGGATTGTGCATGGATTGTGTGTTCGATAAAGTCAACCACAGTTGTCTTCGTCTTGCCCAAAAAATTGCATCACAAGTCTTTAGCTGAGGACACTGACTCGCCAGCCGGCGCCACTGAACGGGAATTCCCCACTGTATAAAAATAGAAATGTTGTGGTGCTGCTAGAAAAGGCAAATTCCGCTCGCTTTATAGTCGCTGTCTTTTGTGTATCAACAAATTACCTTTCAGACTGATGGAACTGAATAGTAAACATGACTCATAATCAGCAATCAGGTAAAGCCCGAAACGATTATGTTTCAATTCACGGTTTTAAGCCTCCTTATCCACACTCTAAGGTTGCACTCCAAGCACTCCAAGTGCGTAATGAATATAACCGTACATACAAGAAGATATTGGCTAGACTAAGGGCCGGGGTTGCTTGCACCCCAGTCCCTGCTCCACGCAGACCAGTCCCCGCTACCCAGTCCCTACCGCGCGTCTTCAGTTTAAAAAGAAGTGGGCTGTTAAAAACTATTTGCGTGGACGGGTGATGAATGTTCCTCAGTCCTACCCCCTCGGACCTTATGATGATCTTTAAGGGCATGCGTTGGAAGATGCATAAAGTTTTGACTGGTGAGCTGGAAGAGCTAGGTGGAATCAAATGTCAGTTTGCCCTTAAGGTAAGACTCTCCAAGCACGCCGATGATGACAGCACTGAGAATGTTGAGCCTGTGTTGCGTAATAAGCAGCAGATGGTTCTCTCCTTGGAAGACCTGGACGTTGCGCTGGACCAGAGTGTTGTTAATATCCAAGAGCGGTTAGAGAAGTGGACCAGCCAAGGTTCTGGCTGGGAGTTTGAGGCGGTCACAACTCTGCGGATTGATATTGCCAACTAACAACCGTTGAAGGGTGGCTCCTACCTGCGACTTCTGGCTGCGCTGGCCATCATAAACATAAAGGACTGGAATGACTTCTTCATTCTATGGGCTATTGTAGCTGCTCTGCACCCGGTTGCCAAGAAACCCACAGCTACCATCTAAATATTACATTCAGTGGCTCTTGGATCTGCTGAAGGGTGCAGGTGTAGAATATCCTGCACCAGTGTCGCATGTTGAGAAAATAGAAAAGCATGCTAACCTAGCCTGGAATGTTTTTGGCTGGGATTTTTAAGACCACTATTGTACACCGCATCAGTAAGCACTCTGATACTCGTATAAACCTCATGCTGATTGAGAAGAACGGCATGTTTCATTACATGCAAATCAAAGACCTGAATCGCTTGCTGTATGAGCAGACCAAAGATAAAGAGCGCAAGTTCTTCTGTGAGCTATGTCTGCATGGATATATCACAGAGGGTCTGCTCCTGGCGCATAAACCTGAGTGCATGGGTATAGGGCAAACTGTTGTGTGAGTGGATATGCCTTCCAGAACTGGCCTAAGCAGGTTGCTGCACCCAGTGAAGCTTCCTGGGCTTAAATCATGGTAAGAGCAACACGCAGAGAATACAGGAACACCAAGGATGCGGCTACGGCTATGTGGTTGTTCGTTGTGACGGTAAGACTGAACCCCCTGTGGTTTACAGAGGAAGCGATGCTGTGGAGAAATTTTACAGGCTCTGCAGCAGGAGGAGCAAAAGATCAAAGCAGTTCTTTCCAAGCCTGTCCCTATGCGGATTACTCTGGAGGATAGAAGGGCACATAAGGCTGCTACACACTGTCATGTGTGCAAGAAAAAACATGGCTGTGACTCTGTCGGCGATCACTGCCATATAACAGGCTTGTACAGAGGGCCGGCCCATAACGTGTGCAACCTGAAAATTCCCAAGACAACACCCATTCCTGTGGTGTTCAATAACCTGCGGGGCTATGACTCCCATCTCTTGATGCAGGGTATAATCAAAGTGTGTGTGTGAGTGGGGGGGGGGGGCATCAACTGTATCCCCAACAACATGGAGAAATATATTTCCTTGTCGCGTTGACAGTTGCGCTTCATTGACAGCGCGCAGTTCCTCCTGGCCTCTCTTGATAAGCTGGTGTCTGCTAACAACCCAGATGCCTTTGCTGTGACGGCGGAATATGAACCAGACCAGATGAAGTGGCGGTTGCTGTTGCGTAAGGGAGTCTTCCCCTATGAGGACAGCTGGGATAAGTTTGACTCTGAGGAGGGTATATCTAATGTAGACTATGCCCATGTAATCGCTTGATTATTGTTAGGATCTATTGGTCCTGATTATGAATTAATTTCGATTATTGAAAGTCTATGTTTTTAAAGACTATGACACATAGTCTTGGTAACAGAATGCAATTACCTTTCATCGCTTATCGATATCTTTCACACATGATCAGTTGCGTGTGTTTCGTTTCGATGGGCCCAATTCTGTCTTTATTGTGAATGCTTCTGTGCTGGGTCGATTTCACAATTGACGTTGTGAATGATCATGCTTATCAATCAAAGTGAATGGTGAACTTGTTGACCCCTTTCAACTATTGCATCTATTACGGTGATGGATGAAAGTATTCAACGAGAGCCTTTATAAACTAACAGCAAGATTGGCATCCCCTGTCTCATCCCGTAATGGTATAACCTAGGTCACTAAAACGATTGGACCGAGTGACCTCACTCGTCTTGATCTATTCAAGGGACAGTCATAAGATACCAAACGATCGGTTACAAAACACATCCGTTGCTAACGGTAGTAAATTCCGTCCAATCCAGTGCAAATGATCGAACAAATGGTTAGGTTATCTCCAAACCCCTGGACCTTTTCGATGAGTTCAATATTAAAGTGCGGTCATCGAGTGATAGCCTCATTAAGAATATAGAGTTAATAAAGGCATACAGCATAAGAGGGGTTTACAGACAGGTCAATCCTCTTACTCAATCTTTCATTGTTTTTCTTAAACAGTACATTTCCTTTTTTTCTCTCGCTCTATACGGTTATGACTATGTTACCGCGTGATGGCGGTAAGATGGTTACCTCGTATCAGTCTATGCTATCAGGTAAGGCGTGTTTGGCGGAGAAGTCTTTCCATTTGCTCGCTTTGGATATTTGTAGCGGGCTTTTCACAAAGCCTGCGGATGAATAATGCTATTCTCACTATATCAAAGCGTGCTGAACATCATAATGTGACCGTGGTTAACTTATATTTGTTTCTTCCGGGTTATCTCTAACTAAGTGTTCTTCTGTCAGTATGTTTGTCAGTCTTTTGGCGGGGTCATGTAAGGCTAGAATATATTTGCGTGAATTCTTGATCGTAATAGTCTATGTGTATCACAACGAGCTAATTTATATGTGTGATCGTCTGTACGATGGTAGATATAGAATATTTCGATACAAAATTTGATTAGTTTTGTTTTTTTTCCTTTCAGCATTTTAGGACTATGTAGCCATATTTGATAAGCAGAGTCACGTGCTTTGCGGTCGTGGATAGTGTTTTTCTGCTGCGTGGCTAGTTGATTTTCTTTTGCCAACGAGCAGGCTATTTTAAGAGGCTTGTGTATATCTGCCCTTCAAATAGCTTACAAAATTATTTAATGATAATGCACATATTATCATTCTCGAATCTGTTGCTTCTTTTGCATTGAAATGCTCTTCTGTAGCAATGCAGAGCCTCTAGTGCTTGGTTGTCAACAATGTCGTTGAGGTTTCTTGACATTAGGATTGGATTCATGTTTACGCTGGACGTCGCCTTTTATTGACTTTGAAGTAACTCGCTCGTAATAGAGCGCGAACATTTCATAGGTGCTGTTGCAATAGCAGTGTTGCAGTTAAGGAGTTGATAATTGCATATCTGGAATATGTGATGCGACAATGAGTGTCATAATGGTGGCATTCATTGTGTGGTTTCTGGTGATCGTTGCACACACTTACTAGAGACTAGATATATTGATTGTAACTGATTAGTTTACCTATGTGAATTGATAATATTATAAAATGTTATAGTGCCCAGTATCACAACTTCACTGACTTAACTGATACACGCTTTCTTCCTGTCTCCTGTCTTAACACACGCAGTAGAGGAATTCATTGATGGCTTGATGGCGGAAGTATAGCTTTCAACTGCTGCTCTGATTCCTGTCTACTACCCCGACACGTTACGACCAAGTTCTGATTTGCTTTGGACAGACATGCCTTATTGCGATAACGGTTCGTTAGCTCGTTGAGTATGTTCTCTCTAAACATGCAATGCACACAATGTGCCAACAGGAGCTCTACCACATAAGGTGCTTGATATCTGTTATATCGCCTGCAAGATTGGGCTGATACGGAGAGCAGCAACATTCGGTGTCGCTCAGCGAAGGCATAAAACATCAAATGTTTCCAAATTTATATATCTTTTCTCAACTTCTAATCCATATTTGAAATGTCATGGCCTGTTATGTAAAATCAAATTGATATGAACCGTGCTAGAATGCACAGATACCCTCACAACTAACTCAAATTACATTACGGACTATCTTTGCTTCTGACCACATTCCTAAGATGGACAGCTCAACGATGACGTCGCGCATAACGATTTGGCCTATCACATCCTATGAACCAACATCAGTGATTGAAAGATATATCCGCATTCCAAACCGCACTGCAAACGACTGCAACTGAAATTAAAGTTAATGTAGTGCGAAGTCATCATGTCAGTCGATAATGCACATTTTGAAAGTTATACGGATAGAAATGTAAAATAAATGATGCACTGTTAAGTAGACCAGCGTGTACTGATGACAGTTAAGTTAAACTTTATGAGACTCCCTTCCAATCCACCATCGATTTCCAGTTAACAGTATGGTGACTTACAAAGGGAAATCAACGTAAATCATTTCAGGTACAAAACGTATCATAACTAATGTTATTATGGTACTGATACTAAACAATATGATCCGCAAACAAGGTTATCCGAAAATACGTATTTTTCTTCGTTTATCTGACAATATTTAAGCATTATCACTCCGTGTAATAAGCTCGTGCATTGCTTTCGCAAGCATTTTCGCAGGTATTGCTCTACCCGCTGGTGCAGGTGATATATCTGCTACGTAGCATATTTCAATTTCAGTAAGCAGATTTCAGTCAATTAGGGATTCTGCAGACACATATGGCTAGACAAAGCAATGTCTTTTCACCGATTAAATCAATTATCCGTCTCTTTTTGTGGGTTCCTTAGAGTATAAATTGGATGCTGTTGGCGTGAACATTGAATTACTTTTACCAGAGAGAGGGACACTTGTAGGTAAAATGATAATTTCAAGTCACATCAAAGATTTTTTTGTCGCATTATTTTATTACTGTTCCTCGACCCCAACCCTTTCCTCGACCTAATGAAATAATTCCTTATTAATTGTTACCTATAAAGAATAGGGCTATTCAGTCATTTGAGGTAGGAAATGGCTGAAGTAAGTTTACACGACATACTGAAAAAATGTACCAATTCTAACATTATGCGTGATCCCATTTAGCAGGACAAAGGCGGGAAATATCTCAACATTGGCTCGATAGACAAAACATTGAAAAGTACGCAGGTGTAGAACAAGCACGCTGGATTAAATTTGTGTCAGCAGAAATTCACCTTGCATACAATACTACATATCAACATTGTGCACGTGTCAGACTCCAATTACAGACTGCAGAGAAATCGGCGGTGCATGGGAACTGCAACAAGTCTCAATAAATATGAATGACCTTTCAGTAGTAAACCCCTTTGAGTTACTTTAAGCAGAATGAATTAAGCTATTGCTAGATAGAGCACCTTTGCTTTGTTAATCGCGTCGCATTCTGATAATAGGCTTATTGTCATCTAGATTCATTGTCGGTTTTACATGTACAAGGATTGCTTTATATCGATGGCTTATATAAATACACATCCCATTCATTATAGCTGCTGACGCTAAGCTAAGTCACATATCGCCTATGCATATTATATTATCCTATAGTTTGCTCTGATATTACCGTCTTGATGCTCGCGAGCATTATTATTGCATGTTATACTGCTGTAACCACCAAAAACGCTTTCACCGCCTGACTAAGTTCAAGAATAGTTCATGAATAATAGACTGGATTGACCAAAGTTATGTTTCTGCAATCATGTACCATGTATGTACTTTTAACCAGCGCAAGTATAGTGCAGTGATGGTTTCAAATTATGTTTGATATCACTGCTGCGTGACCGAATGCTGCCTTTGTAGATATTGTTGTATTGGTGGACAAATCTGCTTCTCGATCTAAATTATAGAGCAACTTGTCGGGGTATTATGGTGACAGAGGAGGGTACCAAACGAGAGGCTTTGTTAGCTAACAGCCTGATAATATTTGTAACGGGCTGCCATTTAAGACTTTACTTCTATTTATGTCGGCAGGGTCGATTTAAAGATAGCTTCAACGTTGTATATGATCATGCTTCTCAGTCAACGTTAATGGTAAACTTGTCGGTGAATTACAGTGACGGAGGAGGATAACAAACGTGAGGCATGGTTAGCTATTAGCAATACTGACATCCACTATACTATCCCATGATGATATAGGTCTATGTCAGGAAGGCATGTCACTTATGAGGGGCTTTTCGACAGCAACTTTAGGCGTTACTCCTTCCAATGAATCATTTTATATTCATCCAACAGTGCATCACGCGTTTTGACCTTTTTTAGGGTCTGTCAATTTATGCTCTCGGAGAATATTTGTAACGGCCTTTCACTTAAGTCAGTACTACTATGCAAATCAGTGCATGGGATATCATGACATTTATGCGTTGACTGACTCACACAATGATGCCAACAATATCATATCGTGCCAGACCAATTTGACATGGGTGATAGCCTCTTAATACGACAAGCTTGGATTTAAAAATGGCAATGCTTTACAATGATGCATTCCTAGTTAAAGAACGAATCCCGCAGAGTTTCAGTCGGAAATGCTGACGAACCGATAGTTCCCCTTTGCTGTGTTGTTGAATGAGATAAAAGCCATTATGCGCAATACATTATCAGTTATTACCAATCATCTAAACAGATCGATACTATTAAGGCTTCCAAAGCATATAGCATATCGCAAGGTGTAAATTAATAGCATATGTAACGCAAACAGCCTTTCGTATGCGAAAATATAGATTCAAAACAAATTACGTACAATGCTAACACGAATGGAATTCAACCAGGCTATTTTCTAATCACATTGCGGTAGCTGTGACGCGTCATCTTTATTCCTTGTCCAGCTCTGTGTTACACACTAGGCACTAAGCTTCACAAGCGACCATAAGTTTGTTGATACACCTAGATTCGGCGCATATGATCTAACATTAACATTCTATTTAAAAGGAGACACATAAGATTCTGTTGAGATGATAATATCCATATGATCTATTCTAGTGTAAATATATTGGTTATTGCTTTATCTGAAACAAGGTTGCGAATTACAATGCTGTACATTAACACCCTTATCTAATAAATGTAGCTGTCTTGCGAGTAACATTTGCGGGTAGAATCATTTATCATCATTTGTCAAGCATATGTCGGCAATTTCACTTCTGCTGCCAAACAAAGAAATCTCAATTGCCGTCATATTGCTTTTAATGCTCCAGCAGACGTATGTAAGAGGAAGCAGTATAAACACAAGATGAATCTATTTGAAATCATTACAATCAAATATAGAGAAACTTAATGCGTGATGGTTGGATGGTGTTAATCACTGTTATCTGACGTCTATAAAATTGTTGCTGGCCATAAATTACAGCTATTGTGAACCAATTTGCATTAGAAAGATTTGTATTTGTATTATTGCCGTCACATCTATCTCATTATAATAACTTTTCTTGACTACAAATTACGACGAAAAAACATGGCGGTTGTTGTCACTTTTGTACTGACGACTACTTTTGAAAATACCACGCATTTCCAACCACACCATGGAAAGGCTAGCATGGGAATGAACTAGGCAACGCAAGAATATTGCGACGGTTAAGAAACACGTGATATTCTCAGAAAGCTGAAACGTCAGATTTGTTTAAAATTCTCCTCCTTTTGCTTGCAAAGTCAACGTGGCATTGCGGTAAACACTAATCATAAGATCACCACTGTACTGGACAAGCCAGACCGTCAACTTGGCATTGTTATATATACTATTCATTAGATTAGCACTGTACTTGACTAGCCAGGCAGTCAACTTTGCATTGTTATATATACTATCCATTAGATTAGCACTGTGCCTGACTAGCCAGGCAGTCAACTTGGCATTGTTTTATATACTATTCATTACATTAGCCATGTGCTGGATAGACACGCCGTCTTCGTTTAGGTGGCGGCATTATGAATACTTTATGGTTGGTACCGGCTTGGTCCTGCTATTATGTGACGTTTAGGTGGCGGCATTATGAATACTTTATGGTTGGTACCGGCTTGGTCCTGCTATTATGTGACGTTTAGGTGGCGGCATTATGAATACTTTATGGTTGGTACCGGCTTGGTCCTGCTATTATGTGACTCCTGGGGCAAGTATGCGACGGATAGATGATGATATAAGTAAGCATTGTATCTCCTCTAGACCTCACGCAAATCCCATAAAATCCACGAGTTATGTCCGCAAGCTGTGTGGTATGACGATTATATTTGTCTGCTTGGTCGCCGAAATACGGCGTTTATAAGTGATGATATAGCCGATGCAGACATGCCTCTGGTATGCTTGAGGTACTATATTTAGTTTTGATCTCTAAATATGCTACTGAGCAAGCCGGTAAACATGTCTGCTGTAACCCTTGTACTTGTTGTCTTCAGGAATTGCTACGGAGCAATGGCTGCTACAACTGCAACGATAAGAAGCGGAAAGCTTTGTTCAGACAGAACAACATTGTTGTTGTATATCAACGGAAAATAATGTGGATGTAGAGAGAAGAAATAGTTTGTCTCAGCTTTATTACACTGATTTGAAATTGCTTCACGCGCCTCGTCAATATTTTGCAGCATGAATATCCTTTGTATCATCGTCAAGACTTATTATGGGTATATCTCCCATTGTTGTAACGAACAATTACAAATAATTTGTGCTGAGACTCATGGTTCACCTCATCGCTAGCCATGAGGTTACTTTACTGGCTCTAAATCTAACTTGCCGCTCTCCTTTACCGGTAACTTGGTGATTTTGCTCCCACCATATCCCTAAGCACTAGTGTCTATTTGGGAATGCAAATCAACGTTTCAGAAGATATTGCAAACGGTGAATGCTAGCTGTTGATATATTATGAATGGCAGAGTTTGGACAATTCAGTTGGCTCCTGGTCTTAATTTTGCCTAAATCGTTTACCAGGATCCGGTTGAACGGCCAATATTATAGGATGTGTTGTCCCCACTTCTTCGTCAATCATGATATGTGCGACGTTGTAGTCACCTAGGTCAACGATATGGGTGTGCCAGCAAATAAGCTAGGCATATTGTGGATAGCGGCAAAAAAATAGATAAGCATGCTAATCTATTATATCCTGTACAGTGCGACTGATGTTAATCACACTAACTGCTCATAAACATTCCAGAAGTGAAGAAACCATTACTGCGCATATACGACTAGGAAAAAAACGATTTTTTTGCATAATAATCTAGCGTGCTCTTACACATCCATGTTTAATCTTAGCTATACAAAATTGCATTTTCTCAATTGAGCAATCGAGGTATTTTGCTGAATGTTTTCCATCACTAATGATGTCGGGATTGGGTCCAAGTCACACTGATTATTACGAAATGATGATAGCGTATCAATGCACTAGCGCTCTTTACAAGCACAAACTGATCAAACGGATATACAGTCATTGTCAAGTCCTCTGATATTCGAGATCGTTCATGTGATATGGACCTAATCATAGAATTAGGTAAAACTATCAGAGCGCTGATCATGCAATGTTTCATCATGATTGCAGCATTGTTATCATTATTGCCCTCACAAACGGCAAGGTAATGGCATTAATCGTAGATCCACGCTAGAAAGGAAGGGGTCATAGGTTATCAGAACACTTGATCTCATTGGTGACATAAAGCAAACTGACTTCCATTGTGTCTTATATTTCTCAACCTGTCTTTGGCGTGCACAGCCACATGATAAAATGTTGCTAGCATGTACTATTTTAACACCCCATCCCCAATATATATACATATATCCATATATATATATATATGCATATATATATATATATATATATATATATATATATATATATATATATATATATATATATATATATATATATATATATATATATATATATATATATATATATATATATGTATATAGATGTTGCGTACGGCACTTGCATTTCAAGTCAACAGTGAGAGTTAGTGTGAAACGGTATGACTTATGTCACCATAATGAACGTTATGATAATGTGATTGACAACATGAGGCAATGTTGCAAATTTATGTGTACTGTTGTTAATTTGTTAATTTGTATTTTTTGGGTATATTCATGTTCTGTGTCATTTTGGTAGGGCATATGTACAGTTTGGTGGATTAGTTTGTTCAGAGTGAAGAGTTGAATGTAGTAAAAGACCGGTGAAGTGAGCGGTTTACGACACCATGTGGTTTTGAGCTGCAAGTAAGACAGTTGTCAGAGAATGACAGAAAAACCTCAGAAATACCTGTTTATTGTCGAATGCAAATGTTCCCAACGTGGTAAGGATATTTTAGAAGTGTCCGCTACTGAGAAATGTATTTCATTAACATCTGTGGTAGATTTACATTTGAGATTAATATTCTTATTCAGATACCTTCTCTGCGGTTCAAAATCAGTGTGCTGTTATCGTAAGGTCTGGCATTTATTTTTTGTACATCTCAGTTTATATCAAAGTACATGAGGGCAGGGTTTGCTAGGAACCCATTCATTTGGTAAATTTATTTGACTGTGTCTTCATTATGTACTGTCTGGTAGTTTCACTCACTATGGATTGGACCCATGCCAGATATGGGACAGTTAAGTGACACATATCTTTGTATTTTGTTTTCAGTTTAACCGCATGGTATGCGTGTTTAGCACAAGGGAAATCAATAAAGAAACAGAAACAACAACAACTGCCTAATATTATTTTTGACATTGAGGGTTAATGTTAGAGATAACAATATATATATATATATATATATATATATATATATATATATATATATATAGATATATATATATATATATATATATATATATATATATATATATATATATCTATATATATATATATCATATACATACATATATATATATATGCATGTACATATATATATATATACATATGTAGTTATATATATATAGAGGTATTTATATATGTATATATATCTGTATATAGATATAGGTATATATCTATATATACATATTTAATAAATATTAATATATATATATATATATATATATATATATATATATATAAATAGATATATTTATATATATATAAAGTAACGGTTTCATATATATATATATTATATATATATATATATATATATATATATTCATATATAGATAAATATTTATTTATATATATATATATATATGTATTTATATATATGTATATAGCAATAAATATATCTATATATTTAAATTTGTATATATATGACATATATATATATAATTATATATATACATATGTATAGATATATTTATGTGTTTAGATATATATTTATTATATATATGTATATATACATGTATATGTATTCATTTATATACATAATAAATAGATATATACATATATGTATATAAGTATTTAAACAAATAGGTGTTTGTCAGGAAGTTTGGATATGTGTTTGTGCTTGTGTGAACTCTTGTACTATATGTGCTTAATAACCGCATGGCTGGTTCATTCACAAGTCAAATGTAATATGGCTTGAGCGATGCGTTACTGTTCGTGAGCGTCCTTAGCTTTTAATCTAATATCAGTCTCGATAAGGCGTAAATGAGCGACCTAATGTTCTCTTTTGTTAAGTCTAGTAACACGTTTTGTCATTGCTCAACGTTATAGCTTCGTAATAATAATGTCGTTGATGATCCCGTAGAAGCGCGTCTGAGCGACTATTGCATCTTCTAGTTGCTGTCCCTTCACTGCTACTATTAATTTGTTATTATAATCATCAACATTCATTGAAACTACGTTAAGAACGATTAGTGAATTGATGCATCGCTACCGCATCCGACACCAGCGAGTTACTTCGCTGATTGAGCAGCATCTCAGATTTCTGAGCCTAGATAGCATCAAATACTATTAAGATTTAGCTCCAGGCAGCTGTTCGAAAGCTCTCCCAGCTGTGAAACCTTCGTGGCAGAATAGCGTGAAGGGTTACAAATATGATCTTATCGCAGCTGCTCTAACAAAAAATGGATCCTAGAAGAGTCGTCTCAGATAAGTATTAAGTTGCTAGTTGCTTATGCATGGGGTGCTCTATAGAAAAGACTCATTGGTGACCATATGTACAAGGTGGTTGCGGGCGGCTTGAATAATTTGTAATGTGTGTTATAGAGATTGACTTATATAGAGCTGTAACTTGTGTAAAATACCTTTTAATGAACGGTGCATACGCCAGTATCGCCATACCAGGCATAGTGTTGAGTGGCAATATTTGAGGACGAGCGTAAATGGTTACAATAACGTATAGCAATAGTGCACTTTTCCCAAATCAAACGATTGGATAAACCATATATTCAATCGTTTTACAGGGCTTAGTTACCCAAGCTCGTCGAAATTTAACTAGTATCCTCTGAGGTGTCAACCTATTAAAATGCGCCATGCTAGCCTTTGCCCTAATATAAATGAGAATATGGTCTTGAGCTCATTTTTAGGGACCTCACTATATATTCTTTTCCGGCATGTGTTTTTCACGCGGCATTCACTCTGATGTTTACAGCACTGTGATATGGTAAGAATGGCACCGTTCATTCACAGGTCTTTGTCAAATAACCCAGCGAGCTAAGGGTGATACTTATAAATAGTAATTTCGCTGTGCCATTTTACTGCTCGTCTTGGCTAAACACGAGTCATTGTTAGCCTTGCTTGATAACGTTGACTGTTAATATCTTACCACTCTATTGCGGGGAACATTGTCATTACCATACAAAACAAGACGCGAATATGTGCAATGGGCCGTCTGATACATAACGAACAATGATGTGAGAGGAGTGACGATTGAGATCCTTATATGGAAAACCGTCTGGTGCTGCACGCCTGATTAATCTATTCACGAGGCTTCCTTTCAATTACCGCACTTTTAAGCTTGATAAGACATCTTTACGATCGTCTTTACCAAATTGGTCGGCTTTACTGTTGTGAGCAACCGGCGTGTTCTTTAATAATTGCATAGTTTCATATGGTTATTCTTTGGCAACACATCGCCGAGCGACATCATGACAAAGCTCAATATCATTATGGGATAGGGCCGGGTATTTGTCTTCCAGTTAGCTAATAGGGCTCTAGTTTAATATCCTCAACCATCACCGAAATAGCTAAAAGAGCTGAAAGGGGTCGACGAGCTCACCATTCCCTTTGATTGATAAGCATGATCATTTACAACGTCAATTGTGACATCAACCCTCTGCCTACGCATGCACAATAAACAGAATTGAGCTAAATCGAAACAGGTTTGACGGATTACGGGTCAAAGATGCCGATACGCCTGATAAAAAGTCGTCGCTTCGTTTTGTCTAAAGGTATTTGTCATTATCGATTAATAACAGGATGTTAAAATTATTAATAGTCACTCACAATCGAGTTTTAGCATATGATACGCGATAGTACATAGGCAACACTAAATTGGCAATGTAACTTTATCATGCCACCCCATGGTTATCGGAAGTAATATACCGAAAGTTATTTTTCGTTAATACACATAACAAACGCGTAATGAACATCCAGATGAATATCTCATCACACACTATAGTATATATGACTTCCAAACTCACGTTAAAGATCGGAAACGCAGCATGCATGTATAATCACATTAAGTCGGTTGTGTTCCCTCAACGCCATCTATGTTTATACGGAAGCTTTGTTTTGATGACTATGTCCAAGTCATCATTTGTAGGAGGCTGTTTCAGAAACATTGTTCTAAAGCCTTCCCCAGATTAATGCTATACCACTTACATCAATCTCGCTGTTGTCAGCGATTGTGTAGTGCACAGTTTCATTGAACAGGTAGAATTTTGCTCTGTTTGATTAAATATCGGTCCGACGCACTAGCCGCATTTGATGACAATAATGGAACTAGCTCTAACAGAACGAATGCTAATGATCTTTGAATGTTAGCCTTAGTAAAATACTGCATTATAGTACTCAGGCCGATCTGAAAAAGAAGTGCTTTCGTCGAAGTGGCTACAATGACACTTTCAATACTTACTGAAATTGATTTTCTGTTATTTGTCCTCCATACCGGCGTATGATATAAGAAGATGGGGTTCCATTTGCACTCTTGCTATTAATGCAGTCTTGGTTAAGTCAAACTTAAACGTTGCCGTGGGTAAATCGAATAGGTTTGTTTGCGACAAAATTTTGATAACAAGTGTTGGATGATTTAGCAGCCACGCCAAACATCATTGATTAGAACATAATCGACATATATCACTCCAATTACATTCAATGAGTAATGGTATCAACAAAATTGTCTATCATTGCTTAATAATGGAGGGAATGACATGTGCCGCTCCTCGTACGCAAGCTTATAATATCAGGGAGCGTTGCGATGTAGGCTCTACCGGGCTAGGCAGGTACGGACAACTAATGGGTAAATCTGTCAAATTATATTGTTGCTATTGCACTCTTAAATATGTTGATGCAAAAAAAATGCGCCCCCACACCGTTAGCCCAGAATGCCCGAACTAAATTGACCCCTATCTCACAAAACATCATGTCAATGCTCTTGAGTGTTTGGCAAGTTGTAGTAATTTGCGTCGTAGCAGGTCAATGGGGCGGCATTGATTGGCTCACGGCAACGAAAATAACCAAAGAGTCATGACCATCAAAATCCTGCGGCTATTCTGTCAGTTGATCGATTATAGAATTAATATTATTACAGGCGTGCGTATAAACGATCACTGGATAGCTATACATACCGTCATGCAACATGCCTACATAGCCGGGAAGTGACAGCTCATACATAGATGATTTGCTTAAGCGGTATGCTAATATAATAGTGGCACTTTTGGGATGATGGACAAGTTTGCAATAATTATTAACGTCATGTTGTAGACCAGACAGCATATATGAGATAGCGAATTTCAAATCATTTGAGATGGATGCAGTACTGTAGATTATGTGGCTGGGACAGTAATGCAGGTATTTTATGGCATGTGTGTTTTACAACCAGCCACTTTTGATTTGGATGATAAAGATGATGATAATGATGATGACGGTGATTATCATTATGATATTTATGATGGCCACAAGCACGAGCAATTTACGCAATAAGCCCTTGCATTCAAGTCACGGTGGCATCGCAGTTCTCGTAACTTATTTTGTCTTGTTCAGCATGATAGCTCTCTTGCATATAAGGAAACTATATAATGAATTTGAATAATGCTTGCAGCCTGTTTTGTCGACCAGGATAGCAATGTGTCTGAATAACAAAGCAATTATACCTTAACGGATAAGCAGGTTATATGTGTTAAATAAACGATTATTTACCGTAGTTTACTCCATCTTTTACTTACGGGGTTTAAGATTACAGCACTAGTTCCAACTAGTGAAGGCAATGATACTTATCACCCGCTACCCGGGTCTGACTGATCTTTGCAGTTCAAGGATTAGCGCTGTGTTCTCAGCATTGGTCGGCATTATTTAAAGGACTAGCGTAGATAGCAATCATGACTTTAAGTAATGCGAGCATTTTGTTAAAAAAATAATTAATGGATACAAAATATATTCGATGATGCTGAATAACTATGTTATCCTAGCCACATTCGTACTCTGATCACGTTTTATCATTGCCTATCGAAATTAAACTGGCATCCTCTGAGGAATCAACCAAAGCGACTGCACCACAATAGCTTCTGCACTAACGTAAATGAGATCATGGTCTTGACTTCATATTTGCGCACCAAACGTTATATCCGGTGCGTCAACCTTCATCCTGATTTCTAGCGCATTGGGATGTGGTTAAAAAAGCATTATTCTGTCACGGGCTTGGTCGAACGGGCATTACCTTTCCACTTTTTTCTCCGAGATAAAAATGAAGTCACAAATTGTAACTTTAATGCGGCGTGTGGAAACCTAAATGATTTTGCCATTGGCACAATCAGCCGCTTACATCTATGCCGACTGCATCGCGCTAGATGCTGGTACATGCGTCGCGTTGATCTATAAATTTCATTTTCTATCCAACAAGCTGTTCTAGATATCACAATCAAAAGACATGATTCAATAATATCACTTCATTTACCGTTTGCATGCAAAATAACCATTTGTGGCGCATCGACTTCAAGCAGCATGGTATAATGTATAAATTGTCAGATATGCAATCATGTTGAGTGCATTAAGTCAACCATCAAAGTTCAGGATGCATATTTTGTAAGAAAGTAATTGGAAGAATCACTTTATGGCTACATTGATCCAAAACACTCATAGTAACTTATATCTCGCTAACTGCAAATGCATGGAACAAGTATATGCTGCAGTACAAACTAAATGATCATATTGTTAGGTAATTACAGCGGATCACAAGTAGCCTATCCTTGTCCGTTTTGTTAGATTAAGCAAACCTAAAACTCAAGACAATTATCCGTAATTGAAATGTACGATTGCAGTACACCGTTAAATTTTCAGTAAACAAAAGTGCCGAAATAACTACAAATGGCACACATCCGTCCAAATTTGCCGGCCAATCATTTTTACCTCGCTCCCTCATGAAGGTTTGAGCGCTCACTACATCTGAAGACCGGTATGCTAAGGTGACAAATTATAGCATCATTTTATGACATGTACACCAGTCAAAAGACCGTCGAATTGATACAAGCTTATTATTGGTTCAAAATGGCAAGCAGTGGGATAAATACAGTCGACTAATCGTTTGATAATAATTGATTCATTTAATACTCTTTCCTTAATATGTATACCATTTACTTTTTCCATGGATAAATCTACGGTAATTAATAATGAGCTTTGTTCATCGAGGCAAACATGTCAATTGAGAATGTATGACGAGGAGCCTTTGCCGTAGGACTTCGTGTTCATTAAGGGTAAATTTATATCCATATTACGTTAGGCAAGGCTTATTTGTTTTGGTTAATTTTTGTGACACATAGACATGCTTAGTGTTTCGTTACATTTAAATTGTCACTCAATAAAAATGAGCGTATACTACAAAACCGGTCAAATCAACTTGATATATTTGCACATAAACGCTAACTAGATCCCAGTGGATTAAATTATATCCATTGACAGCATGATAAAATGTCACATTGTTCATACCCCCTGCGAAATGCCGGTTAAGGTAATGTCATATTGGTGGTGGCTGATGGTAGTTACAAAGTCAAAAGGCTCTTATTGCATCGGCATCAATTTGATACGCTGTCATACACATTTACTCAATCAGCACGATTATCGAAATTTACGTTTACAAAGAACTTAAAGACAACCAACCGGTTTAGTAACATGTTGGCGCTTAACCATGAATGCACCAAAACGCTCAACGCGTGCAATATGCATTACCTGCGTCATGGCGTAATGAGGTCTAGGACCCGATGCGTTGAGAGCTAGGATCACACATCCGTTTTTATTTGGAGCATTTACTTTCGCAGAAAGGTGGTATTATGAGTCGTATCTGCCCTTTGAGATGAATTATCTGGGTTATTTGCGTCAACGCCGCATTTATTGTAGATGCTGAGAATTTCACAATTGTTTCGTAAGGTTTAATGTGCGTTACACTGTGGAATTCCTTGCTATAAACGTCTGCTGATCGCCATTTGATCGCAATTGAACATTCTAGACGAGTGAGTTCGATTAAGATGATGAAGACTAAGACAGCGTACACTGCTTCGTTGAAAAAGATTGTATTAGCCGGGTATTATTCAACGTTGGCGTACAATGGCAATTACATAAGTCCAAATGCTACTGCCACTAAACTTTACGGATACTTAGGAATTAATTATTTATATTGCCCAGAAAAGTTGGAAGCGATGAGATTACAAAATCTAGTTGGAGGTTAATGCTTTCACAGGGTGCTCTTGCAATGATTGCGTTTGGCTATTGAGCTATTCCCTCATTTTAATATCGTTCAGCTCTTTTTATCATCCAGTCCGTCTTCGTTGTCCATTTACTCCGTAATTTGAGCAGCACGACAACGTGCACAAGAATGTTATGTTGCGTTTTTGAAGTGTACAAGAGATCGTGTTATCATCGTGCTGCAATCAATCATCATCACATAGCCCATAACAAGTAGGCCACACGAATCGCAGTTTATTAAAATAAGACATTGCTATGGTTATTTAGAGCCTGGCTACCGATACATTTTCACGAGGGTTTCCTATTTCCACTTGCAAAGTAGCATTAACGAAATGTTTTATTCCCTGACTTGCGCAACGTTATAGCGTTACATCAAAAGCACTGGGCAAAAAGAGTGACGCGTATAATAATCCTACCTGAATGAGGCAATATGGAACTCTGGATCAAAAGCCTTATATACCATAAGTTGCAAGACGGGACCTGCTGTCAGTATGATTATTCATCCTGCTCTAGACACCAACGAGTAAGTCTGCCACGTCCTGTTGGGACCAAACATGGGTTAAGCTCAAGCCTAGTACATGACTTTACGTCAAACTGTCTTTCCGAATAAACCCAAACAGGATATATGATGCCACAATTCTGAATGGCAACCGGGCTCACTTGCAAGAACCACTGCTCCAGTAAGCTTCGTATAGTTATAGGTTGCAATAAATAACATTGACCGAAAGATTAGCTTGAATTTGGCGGACTTGTATCATTTACATTCTTAAAATTTAATTTGTGCAAATATATACCAAACCCTATTCCGTGCTAGGTATTTGATCTATGCCGTCCGAGCATGTTTTACGTTGCTGCCTACGAAGCATATAGGTCATTAGCCAAGTCACTTTTAAAAAAAAGTGCTCGGACGGTGTAAATTGTAATGAAATTGATCTCTCGGGCAATTGTGGGATGGATTAAAGGTTGTTAAATCGATACAATGTTGTAGACTAGTCCAAACTATGGCTTCCACAAATTAAGGTTCGTGACGGAAAACAAGGTGTTAGTCTATAACTCATAAGTGACTACCTAACATACAACTTGTAAAGTACAAATTAAACAAATGTTGGGCATGTGTCTTATCCAAGGGACAGAATCATTGACTTATCGTCGAATTTTGCGTAGTAACGACTTCAAGCGAGAAATGATATATTGACGACCGAAGCGAGTCCTTCTTGCGAATAATACGAAGTTAACAAGGTGCAGCTAAAACAACTGTTGCTGAGTAAACTATCTGCTAGTCCAATATTTTTATAGTGTGGAAAGTTAACATGAAATTAATTATTCTCTGCTATTTATAATGGGATCCGCAAGAAAGTTTTCAAATTACATTAATTCAATTATAGCTAAATTAAACGTATTTACACCACAAACAAATAAGTCACCTAACACTTGCGTTCCTTTTACATTGATAAGATCGAATAACAAATGTCTGTCACCATCGAGTATTATTTGCCATGCAATACGAAGCGAGCTGGATTGATTGTGTTTTTACATTCCAAAACCTCAATCAAAAAGGCACAAAAGCACGACAAAGGCAAGAAAATATCTAAACTATGGCTAAATAGGCTCAAGAGCCAAACATTAAAAAGTACGCCGGCGTAGAACACGGACACTGGAATAAATTTACGTCAGCAGGAATTCGTTATATCGCCTTGCAACAATACTCCATATCAATATCGTGCATTACAGACTGCAGAGACATATGCGGTGCCTGTGAATTGCAACAAGTCACATATAAGTATGAATGACTTGTCTGAGGTAGACCCCTTTAAGTTACCATGAGCAGTAGTAATTCTGCTATTGCTACATAAAGCACATTTGCAATGTGTTCGCGTCGCATGTTGATAATAAGCTGATTATCATCAAGATTCATAGTCGGTTTTACATGTGCTAGTATTGCTTTGTATCGATGACTTGTATAAATACACAACCTAAACATGTGATATAGCTGTTAATAATATAAATTAGCAAATCAACAACGTACAACGGCAACCATTCTAGGCAAAGTATGGAAAGGGCTATGCACTGAAATCGCCGTATCATAACTAGAGAGTAGTGCAAGAGGGGCAGTTACTAGTATAAATGACGGGAAATTACAGTGATGGAGGAGGGTTACAAACGAGAGGCATTGTTAGCTATTAGCAATACTGACATCCACTATACTATCCCATGATGATATAGGTCTAGGTCAGGAAGGCATGTCACTTCTGAGGGGCTTTCCGACAGAGACTTTAGGCGTTATTCCTTCCAATGAATCATTTTATATTACACTAACAGTGCATCACACGTTTTTGTCCTCTTTTTATGGGCTCTCAATTTTGCTCTTGGAAAATCTATGTAACAGGCTATCACTTTGGCTCAAAATGATGCTTATAATATCATAACCGACCAGACATATTTGACGTGGATGATAGACTCGACAGGCTTAGTTGTAAATGTTGCAGTGTGTTAACATGATATATTCCTAGTTTACAAAAATGGCCCGCAGAATTGAATTCTGCTGAAGACTCGGTGTGTCTCCTTCGGTTGTGTTGCTGAATATGTTCAAGGTCATTATGTGCAATATATTATCAGTTATTAATGAGTAATACCAATCATCTAAACAAATCGATTATATGAAGGCTTCGAAAGTATATTGCCAATCGCAAAGTAAATACAATTACATATGTATCGAAAATAGTCTTTTGTATGCGAAAGCATAACGTCAAATCAAATTTCGTACAATTCTCACACCAATTGAGTGCAGCTAGGCTATATTCTAAACACATTGTGGGAGTTGTGACTATATGCCGTGTCCACCAGCTATGTTGCACACGAGGCACTAAGATTAATAAGCCACATTTAGTTGTAGGGTTGCATAGGTTGATACACCTCGTGATTCCGATTCGGCGCATACGATCTAACAATAAAACGACGCATTAACATCCCCTCTAAAAAGCGACTTAGAATGACACCGTACATATGCTGAGATAAAATATCAACATGATCTAAACAAGTGTAAGTAATTTGGTTATTACTTTCTCTCTATCTGAAGTGGGGGCGCAATTAACCATGCCGTACATTAACATACTCACCTGATCAAAAACATTCTTGGCCTGTTGAAAATTCATGTTGTGCCATATTTTCTAAGAATAGCAGGTACCTGTCAGGTTATGAAGCAGACCATACTTGTCTGATTCTAACTTGACTGGTTCGTCGGTTGTCGCTGTCACCTGACGTCCATGAAGCTGTTGCTGGCCATATCTCTCAGATGTTGTGGCCTCAATTTTTGTTAGATAGATAGATTATGCTTGTATTCATATCGTCACATATTTCTCATGAAACAAATATTTCTTGGCTGCAAATTAAGACGAAAAAACATAGGAGTTGGTGTCACTTCTGTACTGTCAAGATGTAGATAAAATTGTATTCTCATTACATTAATTATCCTTGACAAAAAATTAAGATAAAAAAACATAGCAGTTGTTGTCACTTTTGTCCTGGCGACATCTTTTGCAAATAATAGCGTTTCAAACCACACCTTGGAAAGGCTAGCATGGGATAGAACTATGCTACCCCAGAATAATGCGACCCTAATCAAACCCGTAGATAAGAAATATTCTGTTTCTCAGCTTTATTACCAAGATTTGAATTTGCATCATGCGCATCGTCATCGCTAACTATACGATTACGTTGATGGCTCATAAAATAACTTGGAGCTGACTTTTACCGGTAGCTGTGCGGTTTTGCTCATAACACCGTATCGCTAGCACCAGTGTCCATTTTACAAATGTAAATCAACATTTCAGAAGATATTGAGGACAATGAATTCAAGCTATCAATATTTCATGAATGGCACCGTTGACTGCTTGTCTTTATTTAGCCTAAATCATTTACTGTGATCCAGGTGAATGGCCCTCGTCTTGACAGGGTTAGTGAAGAACACTTTAAATGTCAATCGAGGAGAGATTCATACCAAAAACATCGTGATTCGAGATATAAGAATACATGGCTGCAGCAGATATTGATAGACCATCAATTAAAAAGTGCGGAACAAGGGTTTATTTTGTCGTAGATGGGCTGATAAGTTTGGTACCACATTTGTAATTAACAAAGATAGGCATTATATAATACAGTCAACTTGATATGACATGGGCCTTCTACATACATGCAACGTTGCATTTCTGCCGCGAAGCATTTCTGCCGCGAAATCTTTCGCTTAACATGAATCAGTCCAATGTAGGCACCGCATTGTGTTCTGGCCAGGTTCACAGCTACTGACAAAGAGCAGGTAACCACATCAAACATAATATATTTGCACAATCGTAATAGATTTACTGCCATACCTATGCGTAGGGGTTGGTTGGGGGGGGGGGTTATAAGTGGGGAGGGTCTGTATTGTTTGTTCACGAAATTTGCATCTAGGCACATATAGATTTGCTCATGATGTACATTGTAGAAGTGTTCGGTGCATATTCAACATAGAAGGCTGACATTAATATGGTGTTAGTTAATAGCAAATAGGTTCTTGCTATTAAACATAGAACGAATTATTGTGTCTAATCCAGTAAAGTGCATTTAAATACTTTGCCGCTACTCTGAACATTTAAACGAGTAGTACGATAAAGTAGTACGATAATTTCATTTGCCGTGAGAGTAACGAGCCAAAGTACAGTTGACTCCGCCAATATCGGTAGCATATTATTATTCTATTACGTAACAAGTATAATGGCAAATAATTCTTTTGCTGGTACTTCACATTTTTGAACAGCCCGTAGATGTTTCCACTGCTTATTGTACAATAACTTAGACGGATCCAAGAATAGCGCATTTGCATATCTGTTGATTGCCACGATGGGCCCAAGTTAATATTTGGAATTGATAAACCATGGTAAGGATGAGCGCCCTTGAGACTAAGGTGGTCATATAAATGCCGGTGGTGTATTATAGTATGCCAAAACGACGTACAGACGTAAAATGGGCTCTACCATTTTAAAGTGACTTTACCATTTAAACAAGTGTGTACTTGGGGTTCTGTTGAGTGGGAGGTTTATTGGCAGCAATAAACCTCAGAGCCGTAATTCTAAGCTGACGAAAGGCAGCAATCACGTCAAAGAATGAAAATGGACATTCTGTGCTAGATTGAATTTAGCTTGGGGCAATATTTGCCAAATAATCGTTTCCATGCGAACTTGTCATCCATGTAAACTTGTCATACTATTTACTCATAAATTGGTTGATCCGTAATTATCATCCCTTCACTAACATGATATAGTGTCTAATAATGCAGCAATTGAATGCCTTAGACAGCCATACGCAATAACGATGACTTACTTTGGACACCAAGAAGATTTATGTAGCGCTCTACAAGGAGTTAGATCGGCTATTACACATCTGTGGATAACTGCTTTTTTTCTAGCGTTATGAAGAAAGTTATTGTGTCACTGTGAAATTTGGTGTAAAATGTCTAGAGAAATATGATGAAAATTGCAACCTGTCGATCACCTCTACCACAATACTATTACGGATAAGTATAAGGTAGAAGAACAAATGCAAAATAGGAAGCAACTAAGTTTGCCGCAGCTTCTGCCAATATATAAAGTTTTTGGCATTGAAACACAGTCAATCGCAGCTACGCTGCTGAAAACGTAAAAGGAACTCAATTCTTTTCTATACGAAGCATTAAAATCCTGGAGGTACGTTAGTGCGATCTTATTTACGGATTTGCCGCCTTATGTCAGTCTTATTTTGTTCGCTAAATCATTGGCAGCCAATAACGTGGGTACAGAACCGGAGTGATGTGATCACATTCTGGTTGTCAAGTAATTAGCCTTGCTGCGTGTATAGTGTTTTCAGCAGTCGATGAACAAGGAATGCAGAAGCGCTGTGAAGAGCAATGCAGATGTAATAAATACATGCAAAACTTGCTCCAGTGACGATCGATGCAAACAATGATTTGTTTTACATATATTGCGGATCTGAATTTATGAGCTTTTGCGTCTGGAAATGACATACGGTGTCATTGATGCGAAATAATCAAACACTACTCCGATTTCCGGCGGCGGGTCGTGCGCTTATCCATTAGTCGTTTTTATACGTAAGCTTCTATGTGTGTACATAATTTTAATTGATTAGCAGTATTATTCGCAGCGTCGAAGCCCAGTAAGTCGGGCGATCCAAAACGAAAAATTATGTGTCAAAATGCCAGTAAACTTATTGAAAAGTCATCGCTTATTGTTATCAAAGAATTTGGTAATGCAGAGATACAGTAGGTAGGCATCTGTGAAATCACATTCCGTCTCGCATCAATACAGGATTTATTTTCCTCTTAAAAGTAGAAATATTAATTTGAGCATTCTAATTGCATTAATAGATTATTATGCACAGAGCAAGGCGGGGATCAAAATCATAAATTGATAATGCGTGCTATACATCAAGAAACAATTACGAAACGGGCGCGCCATAATTGATGGTATCACTGATAAGCCAAGTGAGAAAAATACTACTACCCACGTCACGCAGTGCGATATCATTCTACCGACGTAAAAAAACATTATGGTAGCTATAATTTTGACAGCGGTTTCAAACAGTCATACTGTACCACTCAATGCATGTTTGTTTTGACAGAGATGGTTGATCACTTTTTAACTCAGGGTTCATCTCGTTTCGTACTTTTATTTGAGGCATCTCAAAAAATTGATCGCGTGAATTAGGTGAAATTGTTTGCGCTGCTCAGGCAGAAAGGATTCTGCCCAAAAATATGTACAGTACTTATTAATATGTACACACGTCCGAACCTGAAAATCCGATGGAATGCTTCTAGCTCTGAACCTTTTATTTGCACAAATGGTGTTCAACAAGACGCAGTGCTCTCGCCATTATTATTCTGTGTATATATCGATGATTTGCTAAGGCGCCTTTGTGAAAGCCGCTTGCTGGCGTTCAATACTCACGACAGTTCCGTATATTTATCACTAAATAATGAATTAATTGCACAAAAAAAAACAAGCTGCTCACTTGGGAAGTAGCATTGGTTATTGTACAAATTCGATGAATACACATTGTGCATCTAGTGATTTGATAGCGAAAACAAATATGATTGTGGCCTACTTTGGAAACTGCAACTATGTTATTAGAAGTTAAATATTTGAAGCATGCTGTAGTAGCATTTTTGGTTCTGCGATGTAGAGTTTAAGACCCAACCAGCTGTGTAACTTGTGTAGTGTTTGGAGAAGATGTATTAGAACTATACGGAAATTTGAGTCCAATACACGTTCAAAGTATTTGCAATTTATTTTGGAAAAATAGCCCGTTAGAAATCAATTGATGTTGCGCTTTGTCAATTTCTTTCATAAGTGCCTGAACAGCCCTAACGATTTTATTAATTTTAGCAATAATGTCCGAACAGTAATGCATGCCCTGAACATCAATGCTTGCTATTTATTACAACATAGTGAGTGCATTAAAGACTTCCGATATAATTCGCAAACACGTCTCTCCCACGCCTGTGTGTGTACGCATGGTATCATGTTCACATTGCGAGGTATGCAACTGTGTTGAGTGTCTCAAGTTAACGATCTAAATTCAGGCAGCGGTTGGTGTTAGAAAATAACTGGTAACCCCGGAGTACGGCTTCTCATAGTAACCCATACTTCAACGACAACATGCATGAAAGAAGTCTATGCTTTAGTACAAAATTATAGAACCAATTGTTAAGTTGTACCAGTGGATCGCATGAAGCCTTTCCTTGTCCTGTTTTTTCTGTCATACACATTTACACAAAGGGCAAGATTATCAAAAGTGAATGACAGGAGTTATGTTTAATGTATATTTGCACACAGCCAATTAAGATATTTGCGCTAACCCAAGAATGCACCGAAATAGCGAATGCCTTTAATATGCATTTTCGTGTTTTAACATACTGAGGAGTGTAAAGAGATAGGATCACATATACTTTTTTTTATTTTGAGCATTTCCATCGACAGAAAGCTGATATATTAGGCGTATCTGTCTCTTATTTGTAGCAATGCTTAAATAATTGTTTATGCTGAGAACCGTAGTGTTGTTTCGTTAGTCTGAATCTTAAAAAGATGTAATGACTGCTGGGAGATGACCACCGCAGTTTGGCTTCTTTAGCCTGAACCCAGAATAGATTTAACGACCGCTGAGTGGTGAAGCCTTAAATAGAGTAATGTCACTAACCGACATAAAGTTAAATGTGTCAGACGACGAAACTTATTGCTATTGACGTCTGTTGATCGCAGAATGACCGCAATTGAACAGTCGAGACTGTTAAGTTAAATGATGATGATGATGATGATGATGATGATGGTCATGAATATGATGATGAATGATGATGATGATGACGATTATGATTATGATGACGATGATGATGATGATGATGATGATGATGATGATGATGATGATGATGATGATGATGATGATGATGATGATGATGAAGACAAGGCGACAGCTTGCTGAAAATGTCGACAATTATAGTAACCGAATGACAAATTCAACTCAAGCATCAACATTATAGCAACAGTTACTTGCCCAGCATACAAAACATCACACAATTGAACTTGTCAAAATGCTGTAAGTAAACATAACGACTACTTATATGCATTGCCCAGGACAGCAGTATGCGATGTAATTACCTCTAACAAAATCGAGGTCATATTAGCGGTCAATTCAATTTGCTTGGCAGCCCCGAAACTGGCGGAGTATTGATGTTGATTATGCGCTAGTTACTAGGAATCCTAACGCCCAGCGGTGGAATCAAATTTACACGACCTGTAAACACAATCAAATGTATCGTGCAGGGGTTGATGAACGTAGCTCACTTTATTATATGGCAAACTCAATGATCAGCATTTACATGAAGCTTTGCTTAAAACCAAGAGTTTTTCCGATACGGGCTTTCTGAAAAGTGGAGGCCTGGACCAATGATGCAAGTTAGTGCTTTCAAAGGGTGTTTTTGTATCGCTTGCTTTTGGCTATTGAACCATGGCCTTATTTTGGCATCGGTCAGTTCGTTTTACCATCGGCTTCTGATCATCCAGTCGGACTTCGTATTATATTTACACAGGGACAGAATGACAACATGCGCAGGGTTATTCAGGCGTGTTCCCTTCATTGTACAATATATCCTGCTACGCATTGCCACGCACGAAGCCCGCACGAATCGCTTTTCTTTTAAAACCGATTGATGTGGTTATTTTGAGCGTGACAGCCAATACAATTGAATGAGAATTACCTGTTTTCTCAGGCGTAGTTGCAATGAAAAAATGGCATCTATCCCCGATGTGCGCAACATCGAGGCGTTATATATTCCCCTGGGCAAAAGGGTGACGCCTATCATGATCCTATCCAAACGAGGCAATATGGAACTGTCCAAAACTTTTTTTGCCATAATTTACACGACCGAATCTGTTGCTCAGATAATGATTCATTTTCCGCTATACAACGAAGGGTATGTCTGTAATTTCATTATCGATCCAAACTTGGGTGTAGTATATTCCTCATTTATGAATTTATGTCAGACTGTGTATGTTCGTTTCTATCCGAAACAGCTTAAATGGGACATACGGCGTCTTAACTTTAACTGACGAATGGGCTGGCTGTCTCCTGTAAGAGGCAACAGCTCCAGCACGTTTCGTGTTATTATCGGTTGCATTAATTCACATTGACAGAGAGATAAACTTCTACTTGAGAAGTGTTAATATGGTTATCTATCGACCCAAAGGCACACGATACAGTCTTAAAATATAAATTGTGCCAATATATACTCAAATCTATGATTGGTGTTTGTTTGATCTCTGCCGTCCGAGCACTTTTTAGTTGCTGCGCATGAAGTAATCAAGTCATCAGCCAAGTCACTATCATGCATTGTAATCAGCGTTGTAACAAAAAGTGCTCGAACGGCAGAGACAAGACGCTGATCGTTTGCAGCATTGTAAATTGGCAACTTAAGAGGCAATATAAAATCAGCACAATTGTAAGCATTACTCAAAGGAATATGTCAGGACAACAGCATAAACACTGCCTGGCCTAGAATAAATAACATGCTGAAATAATAAGATTATTTTGTTTAAATGGAACCAGATATGCAGTATTATCATCCAATACCCTACTCAATGCCAAACGAGCTCGGTCTGAAGATAGATGGCATAATAATGACAGCATCCACCCGACGCTGAGTGACCTCAAGAGGCTTTGATGACACCATATGCTGAATACGGCCTGTATTAAAGATGAGGTATGAATATATATGCCTCAATAACGGAGGTGGTTGCGTGCAGATCAGTATAAAGCGTCAATTGGTATGCATGGATATCATCTAGCTCCGAGTCTCTTGTCGAAACAGTGTGCAGAGATACATACACTGATAGTCAATATCAACAGATATAGTTAAAAGCCTTCTTCTTTGAGCATACCATGGCGACGATATATGATTAATTTGGGAAGCTTGTGACACCTACTAAACTGTATAGCTGAACTGTGTGACTCCTGTAAGACCTGCAATAAATAACATAAGTAGGATACACGATGAATAATTCATCAATATCAATAACATATATCCAATGATGGCCCTGGCAATTATGCAGGTGTTAACATACTTCAAGTAACTGTTTGATGAACTTTATAAACGATGTGATGTTTATGCTTATAAGCTTGTGGTAGCTGCTTGCTATGCTGGTAAGAAACCGTGCCTTGTACCTGTCGCATTGTTAAAATGGTAGCGTCGAGCTGTCAGGCATACCTCGTTCAATGTCTTCTTTACCCTAATAAGTTACTTGGAACTTTTTAAAGGTTTTCTGTCCGCGTAAATACGTTATGCTCCAGGCGACATTTTTCTGTAATGCGTTTTTAACTGCAATAGGTGATGCAACAAATTTTAGGGAATACGAACTCGCCAGTACAGAAGAAACGAAATGTCAAAAGCATTACCTAAACGTGCGAGTCGCTGCTTCAGTTCGTTATGCAAGAAGCAGTTATGAACATTATACACAATAACATTTGAGCAACTAACCATTCTTTGAAATAACCCGAAAACATTCATATCTTCCCGACAGCTATATATACTTTGACCCTGATGCTCGAAATAATGTTTAAACATAAATGTTAAATACGTATATTTGAAGCATTATACGATTTCATTGATTTTAATATTTTGTTACCGAAAACTATTTTTTTACTAATCATTCTTTTATCTTCAACATTGAAATGTATCGCAAAACGCTATTAATTGCTAACAATGACCACATCTATAGCATATAATATTTTTCGAATCCATTATGAATGAAATTATTTTTCAAAATATCCGCATTCCGCAAATATGGGCACAAATGGTGGGATTTGTACGCATAAATTAGTGTCTTGACCATTCGTTGACGACCTTTAGTGGACAAAAAAAGTATGTATATATAAGGAATGAAAAGCGACAACATCTTTTTTATTTGCATTAAACTTTTTCATTACAACAATTAAAATATGTCGAATTAATAAAACCAATACCATATTGTTGTTGATAGAGGATATTCCACTATTGGCTCCAAACGTTGGCTACTCTTGTTAACAAGTGAGATTCAAGCCTGATCCAGATTGATGTGACACATGCTTATTTCGAGCATTTGCCCGCAGAAATTGCATCGCATTGTAAATGTTATCAAAAATCGCAGCACTATTCACTTATAACATTGTTAGATTGCCAATTTCCGGACTAGACTTTACGCGGAGTTATAAACGCAAAATACTTCCGGTCAATTGATCGTTCTGTTATTGTTTCGACCCGAGTATGCGAGCAGATGAGATGGGTGGATAACATTGTGTCCGGTTTGGATAATTTCTGAGCCGAAACACAATTTCATTCGAACCACTGCCGAGTATCGAACTAATCATTTCGTTATTCACAGTCTGTGTACTCATTTCGTATAATATTTCAGAACTTGCATGTCCTGTGTTTCTTCCCTAATCATTCATATATCTGCTAGGAACACTAGTCCAAAGAATATGCATGTGGCATTGTATGAGTGGCCCATTTGCCCATGCCATGAATTCTTCATAATTAATTAGCTGTAAAACTCATATTTGTATGTCCAATCGATTGAAACAAATAGCAGATGAAACAATAGGAATAACTTGACGCCAACGTGGAGAAACAAAAATTAACGTACGCATCGTCTCCTTGCCAACGTTGCGGATTGCATTTGCTAGGGATCACAAACTGATATGTAATGGACCCTGCTTAAACTACCCATAGGGAAACTATTTGCGTGAGTTTGTGCATATCATGACTGTAAATACATGAAAGACAACCGATTGCACAGCACGAATTCTTACTCCGAAGCTCAAAAGCTGTAAACAGTAAATTATTATTATGCTTCATGTTCAACCAATTTTCCATTAGCAAATTAAAAAAAGCACAGATATATTTCGTGATTCAGTGTAGTGTACACTACTGTTTATCCTTAAAATCATATGCGATTTTATTAGCTTTACGAAAGTTTGCCTTCTCCTATATTCAACGATTTGTATGGCCAGGCGTTGCGTTTAGCATTTGTAGCCTACTTCACATAACTAACAATGAATGGGGGCGTAACATATTAAAACGGCTATTACCTCGTCATCCAATTATAGGAATATGCCATATATGTAAGGCGAAAATATATTTACTTGTCCCTAAAGCGACCTTTATACAAATCCTCTAACAAAGAGACGAATAATTGAATTAGTCTATTGGAAGGCTTTGTTATATCTTGACGCAGTCTGCGAATTATTGACTATTGGGCCGCGTTAAACATTATTCTGCTTTCTGTGGCAGGTATTCTAGACGACAGTGTTCTTAGTAAATAAAAAATGCATATGGATCATTGCTGCTGAAGGTTAAAGCAAACGGATGCTCGCATCAGTTGCAATGTATTCATAGGCATTGCTCGTTACTTATCTTTGAAACGAGTAGAATTTATTATAACCTACTCTCGACCCACTTCAGGTAGTAGCAGCCATAGTCCCTGGAAACGATATTTGAAATAATAATAATGAACCTTTTGCATAATATTAAATTATCAGTATTTATGTAATACAACTACAGGCAACTGCCAGAATAATTTCTATTGCGCGATGCAATCATTATCTTGCTTCATTGCCACTACTCAAAGAATTTGGGCACTTTCAGTATCCCACTTCATCACTCAATCATCCGGTGATTGAAAGGAAAGTGTTGAAACGCTTACCAATTAGTTTTCACAACAAAAAAATTATGTTTGATGATCAATCTCACTATATACGCTTTCAAAGGAGATATATCCAAACATATCGGTTTTAATATTTCAACTGGCTGCAACGAAACGGAGCAGATTTTATTGATAGTGTCCCTAAGCTTCAAATTTAACAAATGATCTGGCTACCTCTTAAATTATCATGCATTGGTGAAATTGAAGAATGATGCAATCACGAACGTAAAGCGCTTACATCTATACAAATCATATGGCTCTTTTACTTAAAGCCACTTATAACCCTAACACACATCGAGATCCGGCACGTGAGGATTGCGAGTCTACTTGCATCGTTGGTCATATTGAACGACCCGTACCAAAACCCTTTGGAGACCAACTGCGTTCAGGCTCTTTTTGATGCATCGTCAATATCCAGGTCATCAGAATATCTGGTGCAAACGAAGCGCTTACCTCTTCTGGCAGTTATAACGTCTCTTACGCCTCCCCCATTTAGTAGTATAGATAATACTGGAATCGTGGTCAGTGGCTGCCGCTCAGAGTTTTTTCTTGAAGGCTTAAGTAAAATGAAGAAAGCGGATTTCAAAATGAGAATGGACCCAAGATCACACAGTTACACTAATTCATGTGGTTTTACTGCCTACAAAACTCAAAATCCACTTTTCAAATGACACGGTTATGTTTCGGAAACAATATAATTGACATTAATTTGTTTTCTTTGGACAAGTCTGGTTTCGGTCTGTATATCATTTACTAATTCGGAGCATGCTTTGTGGACTGTGTCCTTGCAAATATGTTGCAGCACATGGGGAAATTATGCAATTGTTCAAGAGGCCACCATTGTGAGATCATAGCTCAATTCTTCTATTACAGGTTTTGAAATTGGATTTAGAAGGTTTGCGCTTATTGTACCTTATGCATTCACATTGAAGAAGAATGGTTGGAATCCCAAATATCATGTTAAGTAATCACCTGATTACAATACATAGGTGTACAACAAGCGTAATGTACAGAATATAACCGCAAGAGTATTCCTTTTTAGTGATGGAAGACATGGGGCATCTTTTAGTAAAATAATATCCCTTTCGCAATGATACATCCAACAAGCGTATTGTACGTCACGCGTGCCTGAAGACATATCTATGCTGAAGGATTTCAATAGGCGATAGATTGTTTCCTCGCTGCTTTGACGCATACCGACTCAACAATTGCTTTGTAAATCCTTTTTCGGTTGATGGTAATAGGAAAGTCCAGGTCCGCCTAGTTTGGTGATTAGCATCCAACATGCGATTGGAATATTTCCGAGAATTGCTTGTAAAATATTCATATAATGATGCGTTAAGAATAATTCTCGAATTGAAATCTTAATTTCATTTATAGTCGGCTACGATTACCGACTCAACAATTGCTTTGTAAATCCAGCGGTTTCTCGCAGGCGCATCTATCAAAGATGATATTTGTTATGCGCCCGACAGCACCTGTAATCTGTCTCATAAATATATAAAGAAGACGTGGGGCGCATTGACTTCAAAAGCATCATTTGGCAACAGTTGTTTGGGTTATATTCGCACTGCTACTATGCTCTTTATCGGGAAAACGAATCTTGATGCGCTTTCCAGATTCACTCTGCAGCGTATCGCCCCTAAGCATAACAAATTAAGTCGTTAAAACATACTTAGCGTTTTAACCGATGCATCACATGCGAGCCGTTTAATCCTCTTGCTGATGTTTACTGTTGCAAACGTGCCAACATTGAAGCTTACAAGCCGCAAGAACAAGGTATCCCAAATATCACACGAGACTGTGTAATGCGCTCAGAATCAACGTGATGTAACGGTACCAGAGCTTGCATAGATTGGCCATTTGAGGACTAAAATATATTCAGCTCTTGTGGTAAGTATGAAGCTTACCATACACCTGCGTCTCTTTGTATCATAAAATAGATTACAGAGATTCCTAGAAAGGGTTCATATGTTATATTACCAACTCATAGCTCCTCGATACGTGGTTCTTGGGAGAGGAACAAACTGTCAATTAGAATGTGGAACATGATGTCGTTTTCAAGCAGATGATGGTTTTATTCCGATTGAAACCACGTTACGCGACTCAACCTGGCTTCATATGTGGTGGGACCACTCTAAGCGTATTAATAACGTACATCATGCATTAGCAAGGATCAATGCAGCAGTCATAATGTATTTTACGTATCAAAAAACCGTATAAATGCGCGTCGGATGTTTCATTTTGTTGAAGTAACAAAAATATATTTGCTTCGGGTTACCATTCCTATAAAGGGCCTCATCCTTATGATAAGACACGTACAGCTATATTCCCATATAATGCACACACACTGAATCTTGCCTTCAACGTTGAACATATTATGGAACAATCAAATCTCTAGTCAGAACCCGTTTCCAATATCGGGGTGGTTCCATATGATTCTCCATCAACCATCATACATTTAGCTTCTCTATAGTTGTAGCCGCAGCGTCGTCCCCATTTATGTAATGATCTATATTCGTTTGCGCAGCCGCACAATGAGCAGCATTTATTACCCATCCACCATCGACTGACAACGGACAGTACTGAAATATTCTCGCATCTTAATCCCATAGCAGCTATGTAATATTTTGGTCATTTGGTTGCGCATGACATTCCGCACAGATAACAGTAGGGCTACCCGCGTAATCAGGTGAAATTCTAGTGTAATCCAGATTGATGTGGCAGCTGATTGTCATGCGTACTCAGAGCGGTTTACTAAGGATTGTATTGCGAATTGCCAGCCCGTGTAAAGTCTGACATGAGCGGGGACGATCTTTACAGGTGTGGGCATATCGCGGTAGTTCGCGCCTCAGTTGGTTTTAACTCACACGTGCCGGACACCGCCGTCCTCGCTCTTGGAAGTGGTAGTGTTCAGATGAATAGTCAGTGGATGTAAACTAATAACATCATGCAGGAAGTTATCCCCTTTGATTAGGGTGCCGTTGTATTGAATGGCCGTATACCCATGGACACTTAAAGGTAATCTTATTATGACGGCGTAGTGGTAATCGCAATGTTTAAAGTACAGCTATATCCTTGATTAATGTAATGATGTTTAGAGGAGCCTGTGCTGATCGTAGTGTTATGTTGATAGAGCGCGTTATATGGTAAGCGGCAGAAGCGCTGTAATAAGAATTAATGGTCGGGGCGCGCGTAGGGTTTTTATATAACTGAAACAAGTTCTCAACATCAACACCTACTCAACCATCGAGCCACTGAACGAAGCTGCTGCGAGTCGAAAATCGATCAACGAACTTAGGTGCCGCGAATTATAGAAATTGGAAGCAATCGAATCAAAGCTTACGTCTGAAACTCTTCTGAGGAGTCCCTCGAATGTTGTGGGGTAAGTTAAACGGCCCGAACAGTGGCATTAACTTTACATTCGGTAACTGCAAGCATGAACAAATAGCCCATTTAGCAGCAATATGTTTCGCAAGCTATGTTATAAACAAAAATATCATAGCGTAAATTATTCTAGGCGATTTAATCTACTAACTTGATGGGAAAAAAACAGGTGAAACAACAGCACTAACTTCAAGCCGAGTTCTTTTAACAAAAATCACCAAAGTCAGTCAGACGGATTGCCGTATATGCTAAAAGGTCGTGTTGATAACGTTTGGCTTGCCTTGTAATGAATGATCTTTGAATTAGGAAACTGACCTATTATAGGCCATGCTTAAAATACCATTAGGAAGCACTTTTATGTAATATATCTCAGCAACGACGGTACAACTCTTGTATGTTTGGGCTAACATGTCATTGTCAATCAAATGTAAATGACAAGCAAGCGCATATAACGATTCTAGGGCCTTAAAACAGTAAATAAGTAGTCTGGTACAGATGCAATCAATTATCCAGCACCTTATTTATTATCACCTTCGCTTGGTAGCATCATCTTATTGATTTCCCGATTTAGTATTTAGCAAAAGAAAAGAAAATACGTCTTATTGTGGCGTGACTAAATTATATATAAATGCACATTTAATTTTTTTAATAAAGTTTATTTGGCTACCCCAATATTCCGCTCTCTTGTATTGGTTGTTACCATATGTAGTCGTAGTTTACATTACTAAATTGCGATGGAGGCGAATCTACAATACATAGATTACTTCCATGTTATCCAATAAAATGAATATGCGATGTATGTAAAGTAACATTACCTTTACCTCTGCCTGCAATCAAAATAATGCATGTGCTCTGTAAAGAGATGGATAATTGAATTAATTTATTTTTTTGAAAGTCATGTCTAGACGCGGTCAGTGAATTATTGTCTGTCCAGCTGTTGTATAACTTCACTCCGATATTGCGCGACAGAGGCCGCTACGCTAATAAAGGGTCCGTCAGGGTAAAGGTTAATGATAAGAGAAGCCAAACTTATTGCCAGCTGCAAAATCCTCACTACTACTTTGGTAGTTTTTAGATTCGCTCTGCCCAGCAGCAAAATGAAAATGTGAAAAATGCAATTGGAGTAACATAATGGGCCGTGATGTAGCAAAAAGCAGCAATGACACTTGCCATTACTTAATAGCCACTCAAAAACGACCACATCTTTTCACACAGATGCTCGGACACCGGAATGTTGAAAACTTAGCTAATAATTTTAAAAGGCAAGCAGGTCCACATTCTGAGAGTATGCGTGCGGTGAACATTTAATCATGGATAAAAATGGGATGCAGGACGATGCTCTCATACACGTTACCATCATGCAACCCAATGGCTACTGCGCCTCCCACGCTACATCTAATTGTTTTTTTCCCATGAGATAAATAAGTGTCGACCGTGCAGTTAAACTAATGAAAACGTCGTTTCTGTCATTATTTTTTAAGTATTTGTAACAAAAGTGATCCGAAAACGTGATGTGGCAAAATTTTTACTATTGAACATTAACAATCTCCAAAGGTAGGGGTTAGATACATACATATATATATATATATATATATATATATATATATATATATATATATATATATATATATATATATATATATATATATATATATATATATATATATATATATATATATATATATATATATATATATATATATATATATATATATATATATATATATATATTATATATATATATCTATATATATATATCTATATATCTATATATATATATATATATATATATATATATATATATATATATACTGACGATTACAACCATTGGTGGACTCAGACCATTCGTGGACAATTTTTTTAATTACATTGTTCATATAGTTATTTTCAAATTATTAATTCGGGATACCTTGAGTAATATAATACAAGAAGTTAAGTTTCTTTTTGCTACTTTATGATCCTGGTTTATTTTTTTGGTCCTTTTGTATATTTGCGTATATTTGCGTAATACAGAAATTTTGAAATGTTTTTCTGTCATTATGGATTAGAATTATAATATTTATTTGTAGATGTGATCATACTGAGCCATATGAACAAGAGCCATGATCACTAAATTAATTGGCAATCTATACGCCAGCTTTATTTCAACAAGCAACACAAAGTGTGCGAACCCTTCATGGCATGGCGAGAATAATGATTACCAATGCTGTGGCGCCTTCATGAAAAATGGAGTTGAGCCGTGCGAAAACGACCACTTCATTACGTACAGCGTTAGCTCGTCACCATATCATACGAAGGATAACAGGTGTGCTAAAGTACTTTGCTGCGTGAGTGCCTGCGTTTCACACTCGCTCATGTTAGAACCCTTTCAGCTAGGTGATTAGCCCCATTTAGCAACCAGGAGCTATGTAAGAGATACTCTTACTTAAGGTTTATTTCTGTGAAACATATGTGGTTACGAAGCGAAATATATTTACAGACTACAATCGAAGTAAGCCATGCATTTGTGTCCAATGATTTTGGTTTATACTCTCCAGGTTAACCATAGCCAATGCTTACTTAGTGTTACTTATATATGGTACTGATTCTTACCCTCGTATTATGCTGTTTGAACAATACAGACAATAGTGTTCAATAAACTGGGGCCCAAATGCCGGATCTCGTAATATTGCCTTGTCTTTATGGCCGGACATCGACATGCAGGTGTTCTTGTTGCATCAGCCAAGCTAATCCCTGTGGTAATTGGTAAAGTATCGGCAGAAGCCAAATACCTGTATGTTCTGCTGCAAACAATATAACAGAAGTAATTACTAAAGTAGTGTACATTTAATTAACTGAATGAACACGGTGGGCGTTATGTTTGTTCAGCATTGTAATTTGATCTCTGTCTTCCTTAAGTTGTAATTTCTTGAGGCTGATTTCATCAAGTCGGTAAGAATGACCTAATTAGACCCTTATCAATGGAAGGCGATGCCTCTTAGACACGCGTGTCTTTATAATGCAACGTCTAGTTAATCACACGTTCAATTGCAAACTCTTCTACGTCGGTTGCATCAATGGAATTGTCCAATATGTCTGTCACATTTGTGTTATAACATGCTTACTTTAGACATTAACTGAATGCTAATGCCTCGTGCAATGCTGTGTTGACCAGTGACCTATATGACCAGATGCAACCTTACTTTCTGGGCTCAATTGAAAAACTAGGGGTGGGAGGGCTGTTACATTAATACCGATATCTCTGTTAACTACAACAACAAAACAATTGATGATTGCCTTTTGTACTCAAACTTTTTTGTAATATTCAAGTAGCGTCCCAAATAATTAATGGACTGTCGCATTGACACTGACAGTCAGCTGGAGCGCTCTATGAGAGATGCCATTACAGTAGATATCTTTCAATGAACAACTGAATATAATTGCTTCAACTTGTTGAAATCCAAGCAAGTAATAATACCGTTGAAAATAAATACCCTCCCTGTATGTAACTAAACATGCTAGCCCATAATCTCCTTACATAATTCCTTTACTCATTTTAACTGCCTAGACAATTTGAAGGCAGGGTGTGGTAGATGGTTTGACTCTCACTCGGTCAACTGTTCAAGTTTCTCTTAGATCCCTCTCTATATTCAAGGCTCTATTGATGTTTTTTTTGCAATTCCGTAGGTGAAATTAAACACAGACTGAACACAGTTACATATAAACTGACAAATGTTCTGTTAAACACATAAATATATTCTCGATTCGTTGTAAACCCTAATGTATATTATCGCTTAATGTACATATAAGATGTGTCGCTGCTCAAAGTGTATCCTCCTATTAAATCAAATTAACATGATTTTTGGGCTAATGGCTTTTTGTAGGAACGTCTATCAAATCGAGTTGTTGTAATCGCACTAAAATAAACAGCTAACCAAATAGATCGTTCAAATGTGGTAGCGGGGAATGAAGTATGTGTGCAACAATCACAATATCGCGAAAGCAGTACACATTATATGAGCCAATATAGCCAAAACTATCAGAAAAAGAATTATGGCAAAAATTCTGCATTGCAGTATAATGGTAAAATATGCTTTATGATGATAGTATAACAGATGTAATGAAGTAAGCCAATGTGAGGATCATATTGATTTGCAAATTAGTCACTCTGATAACCATCCATAAATCATCATGGGATAAGGTAGAATAACATTGGCCGGTCGCACGTCATTGCCGGACACAATATAAAAGACAATGATATATCATGTGACTGACAATCGCCAAAAGTGTCTTTCACTGTGCTGGTCGCACGCACTAAAAATGTCCTCATGCCAGTGGGGCGCCATATTTAAAGCGCGGCTGAGTGATGGGATATATCCGTGAGCACCACGTTTAAAATGCATAATCGAATCGTGTTTCAAGTAATGGAAAGGCTGCTGCAACAAAGTATGCTACTGGTATGCACTTGACAGACCGTAGAGCCATGCCCTGTAATATTACATTCATGGAGCACACTCAAACAGATCGAATTTTACTTAGATTCTTTTTACTTGCAAATTTGATTACATTGTCACTTTGCAAGCGACCGGACATACATTTGCCATTAAAGTTATCATTCACATCCCGTGGCTCGGGTATACTGTTTGTTGTGTCTCTAATAAATACGGATGATACATCTATTGATATATCGCCTCTACTAAGAAGGCCATTTTCGTGCCAGGTCCGTATTGTTCATGGAAGTTTTGTAATGCAGACTGCATTGTTCACTAGAGTAATGTTCGACAGATAGGACAATAAATCTAGCTTTGTTGACGTCCCTTATATAAATCGTCCTTGCCTTTCCTGCATAAAAGACAGTATGTTATTGCCACTGTTTGACAGGTAATGTAGGCATTTACCGTAGCAAAAGAGCAATTCAGGGAGGCCCGTTTAGTTAACAAATGCCTATTCGGGGTCATTCCTTTTGCATACAATGGATGTTATTGCCGCATGAATCAGTTTGCCCTTGAGGTATCACAAGCAGTGCCAGGCGCATACAGCTAAGATTGATGCTCATACTAGATCGTGCGCACTGTTTTAATTATATAAGCCTGACAATCAGCAAGAAGCAGAGCCCTAGCATTGCTGACGGTTTAAGTAGCTTGATAATTTGGGCCGTTCGACCCCTGTCATGGAAAGAGACATGACACCCCCCCCCCCCCCCCCCCTCCTCTTCTACCCCCGTCTTTTTTAACCCAAGTGATGCTGTAGCATGTTCTTTGACGTGATATTTTATGTGGTACAGTTTTTTATCGTTCTGGTAGGGCGGCGTAATGTTCGCTTTATGTCATCAGCAAATATAAATATGCTTCAGGCAGCACATCATGCAGTATCTTTGCTATCATAATGATAACTATGGCCGGCTAAATACTTATGGAGCATTCGTTATTGCTTTTATTCGTATGTTGCTAATCATCATACTGATGAGAACATTTTTTTCAGATTCAGTCATAATAAGTTGCAGCTATGACCTACAGTTGTTATGATTTTCTCTGATCAAATAATTGTCATAACACACGGTATACACGGGCCACGGGATATGTATGATCAGTAAAATGGCGAATGTATGTCAGTTTTTTGGTTGTCAAAAGTGCTGGCTCCATATTCTCCTCACTTATTTCGATTGCTGCTTTTGATCGCCACGATAATTCGAGAATAGAGCTTGCAAGACATCGTTTGACTCTCATTTCCATATATCTGAATACAAGGCTCGAATGATGTTGTCTTCTGCTAGTTTGATAACGCACTGAATCATACAATCAATTTGATCATTTCTTTGCCTTGTGTTCATTGAGACGGGACGAAATAGCGAATGCAGCGCTGTGGAGCACATTAAATATCCGAACCTTCAGTGTGTGTAGAGTTATAATGAATACAAATAATCAATATTTGCCGTAAATTGCTCTATTTACGTTGTATTCCATCGCCTTCATAGTTGCTCTTGGAGCGTGTCGAAGGCAACTTAGCATTTTTAACATGATTTGAGTTTTAACCATATTCATGCAGTCATCATCAACAAATATGATAAACTGACGTAGGTAGCGTATGAAGCTGGGGACTAAGCGGAATTTAGATTAACACATTTAATATATATTTCCCTTGGTGTACTCTCAACGATGCAGCAACCGCGTCCACGGATTTGATAAGCCACGAATTATGTCTTTTAACACTTGACCACCTTTTTTAAATTGCTTATTTTATGAGTGTGTTTGTGTAACAAGCGGCAAGTAATGGTTTGAGCGAACGTTTATAATCCCACATAGAACCATAAATAGATCATCTGCTCAGAGTGACCAGAGGCTGATTATTAGATACGGCAACATTAATGCTTGTGTACTACTGGGGGACCTGAGCTGCTTCCCCATAATTGCGCCACATTGTGAGGTACCACTGTCGCACCAAGCTAAATCATAAACCTCTAGAGTGCTCGGCATGGAATTAACCAGTACATCGTATTTGTTTTTGCTAAGGAAGACATGAAACGTCTCTGTTACCTCTGTTTTACCATAATAAAACCAATGAGCGTCGTGCCCGCCACCATTTCCGAAAGATTTGTCTATTCTTTAGGCCTTCAAAAGGCGGTAGATAGGATCCTCGGTGATTTTAACCCAATCTATGGAGACAGCTTTGTCAACCCAGCGTCGGGTGGTGGTAATAGAGCATTTTAGGTCCGCCTAGTTTTATAGGACGTATTTCAACGTCAGCTAAGAACAATGATAAAATATACTTCCGTATATCGCTAATAATTGGCCAGATGTGTGATATAATTGTTCCCAGTAAGCACATTTGTCCGAGAGGGTAGTTGTAACAGAAAAACGAAGCCTGATATGCTTTTCACATCACTTCGCAGGGTCTCAGCCACAGGCGAATTACGTCCTAGCTACAGGCTGAACGTATTTCCAGACGCCTATCTTGTGTGCAGTATATTCACGCTGTTGGCATTGATTATTGCAAATGCGTCAATATTGAAGAATGCCAGCTGTAGACAAAAGAGACGCCAAAAAAACAAATCAAAATATAGAAATTGACCAAAAAGTTGCGTGTGTAATGAACAGTTAATAGACGCGGTGGATTTGTTAGGTTTGCACGACATGACATGCAATGAGTGACACACATCTCGCAAGTGCGGTCAAGAAGAAGAAAACTAGTAGCAGGGCGACATTTAGTAGCCAATAGACACATATATTCTTATAATACGTCATGAATAACATTACCTATCTATAGTAGCCGGATGCGTAACGTTCAGATGGGCGATTGCTCAGATATTTGTCAAATTACCTGCCATTCACACTCTTGACGGACGTATATGCGCTCTAGAACTAACGATGTGTTTGCAAGTAGCATGGCAAAAACAGTGTGCCATGGTGAAAGGCTAGCTGCACTATGGCTATGTCTAGGTCATGCAATCAACCCAACGTACATTATGCCGCCTTGCACTAAGATGTTCGTACACTTTTCAATTAGCGATTGCATCATTTGTTCTTGTGACAAAGGTAGTTAGAACTATTCTCCAATACCCACATATAGTTATATACTGTATTCACATCAATTATATACTGCATTCACGAGGCATGTTTCAACGCTTGAAAAACGACTATAAGCCATTGCTATCGATAACTTTTTAAAAATATATCGATCATAATGATACGGACCATGTTCATTTAATGCAATGTTATATATATTTTCTTCGTGATTGTATGAGGACTGCACAATAATTCGTGATTTTGTAATCACTGACATTTAAAGCATTGATAGCATGATCCGTACTAATGTTAACCTAATAGCATGGCAATATTTTAATAATTTGGTATAACCGAACCTGGCATCATATTCATGATTCTTGTTCGCATACAGCATGTTAACGCGTCATATTAGAAACTAACCATGTCCAGGACTGTAAAAATCATCATTAGTATGTATGCAATGCTATAACATGTAGACAATACCATGGCCTACCAAATATGTCTGTATCTATGCCACAGTCAGCTTTTGCAAGACTTAGGCATACGGTGACTCTAAAAAACAATTAGGAAAGGAAAACTAGGAAAATTACAAACGATAAATAATAAAACAGGTGCTTTGTGTATTTTGGTTTCACTCGGTTTAGCACGGAACAGAGAATACCGTGGAAGATCAGGTAACTCAAACTGCAAGCCGGATTTGTCACACAGCACAGTTTTTTTGTCCGATCCTTTTGAAAAGAAATGGAGAATGATGTTCTATTAAATGTGATTCTATAAATGTACAAGACAATGAGGATACAGTTATCTAATGCAAGGCCCTGATATGAACGAATTAAACACTCATCAGCCTTTTAATAAAGTATTACACAACTGACATCACAAACACAGCCACCAGGTATGTAGGTATATGACTTGCATTATGCTTGCCACACAAATACTGCACATACAGCCTTAAAACATTTGGGCATCCGGTCTGATTTGCTATCAATACACTACGATTAATCAGCTACGATGGAGTTAACCCATTATTTAGCTGGGCAAGCATCATCAATGTTTATGCAATTTGCGTAAAGGCTGTAACCTCAGGTAAAAGAATAGCTCAGTTCCAGCATCATATCAATCAAGCTACACTTAAAGACATTAACCAGAGTCGGATTATCCACGGCTTAAACAAAGATATGTGACAGCTTAACACTAACTACGTAGTAGACTTCCAGTCTTCTTCTGGCAGGAATAAACGCAAATGCATGAGACTCAAATGCTTGTAGAAAATGCACCAACGCTTGTTCAGTTCAACCAAACAGATAAAGTACATAGCAAAAATAGGATGGTATCAAAATGCAAATAGCAAACTGTATGAATATTGTGCCAGTACCCAATGCAGAAAAACCTGAGCATTGTGTGAGCCTATTAAAAAGGGCAATCATAATTCCCTCTGCAAGAGGCCCCAGGTACCAAGCTTATTGGCCATGCCATGTTTTTCGCCTGATGTAGCTTCTATGACGGATGCCTGTGCGGCAAAGGCAGACTTCCATGTAGCAATTTCGTGCAAACGGCAGCATTAGATTTTGCATTGGTAAGCAGTAGACACGCAGTTGTTCATTTTTTATGCGCGTAATCATCGGAACACCTGAGCACACGACACAACATCAATAAAGATGTCACCACTGAAAGCCGGCGAGAATAAATTGTCAATTTCCCAAAGTGAATCACCTGCGTCTTGCACCATTAGGTGATATTTGCTAGCCACAAGTACATACCATAATGAATTGGCATCCCCAAGGGCGTTGTTAATGGAATGTATGAGGGTACCCTGTTTTACAGGGAGTAGTAAGTACTTCTCTATATGATAAACAAATATATGTGTGATTGCTAATTTTCTTGCACCATACCCATATATATGCGGTTAACATTTTTGCAAATTGCAAAGTATGCAACCAGTGGATTCAATGGGAACTACTGGCAGCAGGGGACACAACCAAATCGAGTTCATATGTAGCGCGTTAAAAGTAAACACAACACAGCTTTTCTGATATTCAGTCAGCGGTGACCCTTGGTTATGTTTTGGATGCATTAAAATCATTACATATAATTGTCGAATAACTATATTGATGTACTTAGCAAATGTTGTTTGGCTTGTAAGAGAAAAAAAATGCTGCCCCTTTTTATTTTTTTTGAATGCCAATTCACTTAAAAAGGTGGGACTTAATTTAAGAAGAAGCTCAGTGAATGAACCATGTGCCCCGTCAATAGTTTAATTGGATGCTCATCTGCTATTTCAGCCCGGATGTGTCAGGAGCAAAGGTGAACTGTTATTTCAGCCCCCATATGTCAGGAGCAAAGGTGAACATATCGGTCTGCATGAAGCCCATTTCAACTGACAAAGAACTTATACAATATTAATAACTGTATCATGTTGCTCATGCTTGGCTGAATTGTGCAGCAGGAAGCGCCGAGGCCAAGCATATTGCGCGCACCTTTTTCACATCTTCAAATGGCTTGCAAAAGTAATTAATATATGAATGTACGGTAAGGTTAACAATATCTCCTGTATCAATAATACAGTTTCTGCTATTTTCTCCGCCATTACAGACATACTATTCCTTATAGACGCGGCTGCATAGATTGATTTGATACGATTTCAAAGAAAAGTAAAATGGAAAATGATTTGAGGATAATGACAATATTGACAAGTATACAGACACAGACTCAGGTTGAGTTGGTTGGGGTGCGGGGTGAATCGGTGATTACGCCCCAGCAATGCTTAAGAAGATAATGAATAATGACCGAATTACTGTCACATATCTTTGCTACTAATTAAGTGTATAACTTAGCAGTAGGTGTGCTTACCCCCAATAATCAACGGTATGAATGTCAACTTATGCTGGTTTGTAACATTTTAGGCCATCGCCAACAATATTAGTTGATAGTATTAGTTGATTGTCACGCATCTGAAAACTAAGGTGGCTTGTTGGTTTAAGAGATTTACATTTCCTTTTATCCAGCCGCTACAACAATCACGGTTATTAGTATGATGCCGTAGCCAACCATAACACGTGGACTTCCACGATCCGTGTACGGCGACATCTAGCGCCTGTCGGCGCATAAGAAGAAAGTACAATATGTTGGATAATAGAAAAGGGGTGTTTCCCATTACTGCTACAATAAGTCTCAGTCGTAAGCAGATATTTTGCAAAAAGTTGATCCATGGGCTTCCCGTGATACGATTCACATTTGCGTTCAATTGCAATCACTGTTATGCAAACGTTACTGTTGCTGATTATAACATCTTCAAAGGAATTATTTATATGCAATTCAATGCTCCCTAAATCCCATTGTTCAATAAAATGCATTGCTAGGAGTCCAAGTAATGTCCAAGAAAGCGCCAGAAGAAGATACCTAGTTATGAAAATAGATCGTGACGCTATCGCTACCAAATTTCAATCGTAATTTTGTAAAATACTTCCGAACGCGATCAATCCTGATTGTGAAATGTTATTTGTTTGTGACTTAAGTGGAAGGAACTTAAATTTCTTTACTGTCCGAACAAATTGAAAATTGCATTCTTTATAATAGTTAGCCGCGGCTCGCATTGAAGGGAAAGGAGGCTGCCTTTATATAATCGACTTAATATCGCTAATGGAATCGATGGTTTTCATTGTGCCGACCACATGCAATAACAGAGGGGCTTTACGTGTAGGACGCCATCGGATAAGTAGGGTTAAATGGTGCAACAAATCCGGGAGCACCACATCATCCGCAGTCAATCGAATCGCGTTCCTAGAAATTGAGACCCAGCGCCTCAACTATTAAGTATGGCGTAATCCGGTAATGGCTGTCCAATTAATGAGTAAGAATATATCCCATGATACTGCTTTCTTTGGGCACACTCGTATTGATTGCGTATTGCTGTAGATGCTTTTTAAGATCAAAATTCAGAAAATTGCCACTGTAAGCGCCACTGGCATATATTTGCCCGTAAGTGATTATACTCATCCAAGGGACCGTGAATATTGTGTGTTGATTGCTATGATAGCAAGCATTTTTATCAGATAATGTAACGACGCTTGAAGGTAAATGATGCAAAATTTTAGCTCTGAACCTGACTTGTGTAATTCAGTATGATGATTTGTAAAATCAGAATGCAAGCAATTACGAATGCTTCTAACGATAGATTTATATTGTTGTCATAAAACTGTTTCAATAAAGGCACTTGACACTTAACTGTATTTTACATATTTGTAAATGATGCCGACAATAAAAGAAAACAATATGCTGCCCTGTCAGCACGAAACCTAACGCAGCCATTAGCAATCATATTTCTCATAATGAAAACTTTTACATCCGCACTTATTTTTACGTAAAATGATGAAGAAGATTTAAGCATCACTAGGATAAAAAATAGGGTCAGGTCTGGTGCGTTGGGTGGAGGGTTGGGGGGTGTGCAGGGGAAGGTCATCATTGTTGTTTCTTACGCAAAGTTACATTGTACGAGCCAACTTTTGCGAACAATTGGCGGGTGCACAATTTGTAAACAAGGTCAACGAGGTCCATGTTAAACCCCATTTGATATTAACGGGGACAACTCAGCCACTGCTTGGTTATGCTTTAAAGCACTAAGCTAAGTGCAAGGATGAAGGAACAATCACCACTGCATGGCATGGCACGTTCCCCGACCCTGAATATACATTCAAAGGTACTTATGTCAATACGTTCCGCTGCTACAATTAACGCAAAAACAGACAACTGGAAACACAAAAGCGCAAATTGTAGTTAAGCAATCCGATCTGTGTTTGTCTGACTCGAACGGTTTCTGAGCATGGCTCTTTAGCCATCGTATGTTTGCATTACATCGGAGAATGAGAGAAAGGGGAAGAGAGAGAGAGAGAGATGGTCTACATTCAACAAGTAGTCATATCAACTACACATCAACTATTACCGCCCATTACAACATTGCAAGTTCGCTCTTCTATGGGATGCGAGCTTTAAGAAATATGAGAATGTGTAATGCGTATGCTCTATGTGCAGCTCATGAATGATTTTTGGAGGTAAGATAAAAATTTGTTCATTATTGGGAGCGAATAAATACCATGTAACAACCAACTACCGTTTACAATAGAAGGTAATAGACAGAGATCATGAGAGGCTAGAAATGATTAGGTCTAACAATGCGGGCAGAATAAAATCCAGGAGCAAGGGTGAATTAACGAAAGAAATACACATGACAATACACAACACATTGCAAAGTCACTTATATCCTAATTTATGTACTAATGTAATGTGGGTTATCTGTTCCATGACAGATGTCGAGCTATTCAGACGAGCTATATGTACATATTCACATCGATAGGTGTTTTATCTCAATTGACCTTTTTAAAAAACCATTTAAAGTGATTTCTTAACTGCCCAATAATATATCTGGCTACAAGTGACCCTCTATGAGCTTCCGTACTAACTGAATGTTATATGCTTGGTGTTGACTATATTTTGGGTTGGTAAGAAACGAACCTTCTTGGTGTAAAGATATAACTTAAGAATTAAGTATGTTCCTTCGATAGCTCAGTTGGATCTCGTATGTCTATTACATTCAAGGTGTTTGGAGTGCATGACGGCTAGTGTTACGAATGCTGATGTCTGTTCCGTGCAGGGTTGATGTTGCTGTAGTCAGAACTGGTTTGCACGCACACTTCTGTTCTCTTTTGGTTGGTATCAATGCACATATCTGCCAACGCCACCGCAAAAGACAAACGGTGGTTAGACTGATTCTTCTGATGACATTAAGGTTGTAGGTACAAACCTTATATTTGAGTTTGTTTGGATTGTTGTCATGATGTTTCCTTGCTTTCTAATGCCTCTGATTTTGATTGGCTCTCCCTCGGCTTCAGGCTAAAGCCGAACCATGTGATGCTAGGTTTAGAAGTCCAGAAAAATCGTTATATATTTGTTGGTTAATTTTACATTAATTTGTTTTGAGTTATAGATAGCAGTACTAATTGATTTGAGCGCAGGTAGTTAAATAGCAGTACTAATTGATTTGTGTTAGTCAAGCGGAGCAAAGCTATGACGTACATGATATCCGCAGGTTCTTATAATCCTTCTTGATAATTATACAATGCGCTATAATTCTTGCTTTAATGATTTGTTTTGCGTAATGAGGAGACGATCTTTAACTTAATGGTTCCTAGAAAAAGAGCAACAGTCACTTATGGATTTGATGTGGGCCCCGTTTTCTTATAAATGATTTCACGTCATTTTCATCACTTATATTGTGATCCAGCGGACTACCGCCGTTGACAAATACAAACCCTAGTCAATGTAGGGTCCTGCATTACAGTCATACAGGGCAAAAAAGACAAACACAATATCCTTGAATCTTCTAGGCCGGCGTGCAAACAAATGTTTTCGCTCTTAGCAAAATCTATATATGGCGCCAATGCAAGAGTCATTGACTTGTGTGACTTAAGATGACCATGAAGTTGATTGGAATTTTAACTGCCAACACTTATTAACAATCATCCCGTCATTCGACACGACACAAGCCTCGTGAAAGGTTTTGTTTGATATTACTGTTTTTGTGTTTTTGCCATGCACAAAATTTGCTGATGATGTAGCAGGTTTTAATGTAATCGGCCACTTTTATCTACAGATACGAAGAGGCTTGTCGCTAAGCGCTTTAATACTCAAGAATGTTTTATTTCGATGCATCTATAACATGACTATATGTAAAAAAAGAAAGACATGTCTGTCTTGCCGAAACGACATTGATTGGGCTGCTTCTGAACTTATTTTGAATATATCAGCTCTTTGTCGTGGTTTTATGCATTCGGACGAACGAGCTAGATCGAACTTCAAAAGTGCGCACATCTAATTGAATATGATTCTTACATCCCCTGAAGAGCCAGAGCTCTGCGTTTCGCTGACCGCTATATCAGCGAGAAACAGCGCGCACATTGAGCATCAGTCTCAGATATATTCATCTGACACTGCGTGGGTTGATATAATAAACCAAGGGAACATGGACTCATAAGGCAATACATCCCTTCTTAGCTCAATGAACGAGCTCCCTTAACGCGACATAGGCATTGAATCAGCCATGTAACATATGTTACAGAAATAAAGTCCGATAGTGGCAATAACATTAATGCCAATGCTTTTAAAATAAAAATGGTATGTGCCTACACGTCTACCATTTAAAATGGGCGAGGGCGAGCTGTATCAGGTAAGTAAGAACATCCTGACGTCACACGGACCCGGAACAAAGTGGCCCTCTTAGTTATTATATGACCACATCAATGTTTTAACTTGGTGGGGTCAAATGTGTACGTCTTTCGCCCGTATTTATCAGAACAAGGCATTAGGATTTTAACTTAAGCAGTGAATTGTAATATTGTAATATCATTCAAATCAGTGCATTGTTATTGCAACAGGTGAAAAAAGCTTTGGCACTCCAAGAGGATGTCTATGCGGTTCGCTACTGTTATTGCGAATGTGTTCGACTGGCAGAGTACCCTTTGTAATTCAACATGCTTTGCGATCGACAGTATAGCTC
>CM067355.1:42592222-42637222 GCA_034190875.2 Urechis unicinctus
CAGCTGGGGAAATCTCAAATAGTTAGTTTACACTGCATCCACATGTTACCATGCTGGTAAGCTTGGGCAATGTGAATTTGCTTGAGCTGTCATTTGCCTGTTATCGGTAGGATAGGATGTCTTCCCCCAAGTCGTGCTAAAATCATCCCCACCCCCACCTACCACGTGTCATGGCTAATACTTGTGGAACTTTTGTTGTGCCCAAGTATAACCAAACCTGAATATAGCCTTTTATTTGGTTGGTAAAATGTCACTGGTAATATATGTAGCAAATTATTAGTGTAAGTGTGAAACATAACTGATTATGCATGGTCATGTCTGTTGCAGATAACAGTTCAGAACCTGACTCCGAAAGTAAGTATTTATATCAAGTTCGATAATCACTAAATATTGTTTATTCCCTGTCTATTGAGGCAAGCAATTCCGACAGTATATAAATACGCATTGTCCATGTGTTTGCATTCGTAAAAAAATCCTTAGTTTTGAAGAATCCTACCAAGATGCTTCAGATGTTTCTGATAATTTTTGGATTATTGACTGCATAACAGATAAGTTTCTGGTTCTTTCCACAGCCAAGTCAAATGATATAAAGGAATCACCAGTTCCCAAGAATCAAGTGCCCAATAGATCAAGTAGGTATAAAGCCCTTGTGTTTTGGTCAGCGGTGGACAAATGTTCAACAGATCTTTTTTGTTAATAGCTGGTCATATGCCAATTGCCTCTGTCCAGTTACCCGGGTTAGTAAGTGCTTATTATTGCACCTCTCTTAGCAGAAAATCACCGAAATTATAATATTCTCCGTTTATACCATTCATTTCCCACAAATGTTCACAATACATGCTTACTTTGATCATCCACGAAACACTTCATTCACATACAATACAATAAATATAATGAGTGTGTGAGAGTATGCTTTGACCAATCATGTCAGCGTGTATGCAAAACAGAGATTTCTCGATTCATCTAGTTCATTTCATGTATCGTGATATAGTTCCATAGAGCAATTTTGACTTAAGTAGATTGTATATTACCAACGACGCCTCCCTTGGTGTCACATAATTACTCATCATAACAATAGGGCACTCATGCTTTTTTGATCCAATACTGCCAGTTGACCTTAAATGTCAAATGTTGAATTGGATGGAAGGTCTGTGTTTTGAACATTTGTGGTTTTTTTATGTTCAACAAAGGGACCCAAAAAGTCACATCGCCCATGTGTGTACTGTGGGGTTTTCAAAACAGATATCTGATCCCACTTACTCTCAGTCCACAAAAGTGAAGCAGACGTTCAGAAATAGAAACTGCCATTCACGGAAGGCCAGATGATCTTATTTCACAAAGACAATCGCAAGGGACGAAAGTCAGCTGCTCTCAGTGTCATGGGACATTTAACAAGAAATATTTCTATAAACACCGAACTCGGTGTGCCTCAGCACAAAGCAAACCAATTGCATGTCCACTTGATGCCACCAAAAGATTTAGAAGTCCAACAAAAAATATCTGGCTAAAACTATGGTCAAGTATGGAAAAGGATCAAAACTTTGAAATCATTGAAAATAATCCAATCATTACACTGGTCAGCAAACATATATTTGAGGAACGCATACCTTCGAAGATGAAAGAGGCAATGACAAAATCGAGAACAACAATGCGCCGCCTTGCAAAGTTGATTGATATCACAGATGGAGTATGCAGTGCATCTTATTTGTTCCAAGTCCATAATTGCATAATTGCACTTATAGGTAGATGACACCAGATACACTGTAAAACTGTGATGGGTGGTTTGACTTATAAATGCCATTCAAAAACTTCATTAATTGGAGAGATGTGCTTTCTTCCCAGGCATCTCCAGAAGTTTACTATGCTATGCCATAATCTTTATTCGCAAATTGGCAATATATCTCGTTCACTCAATCTGAGGCAAATGCATGTATCTGGAACAACTTACTTAACCGCCAGTTTTGCTCCATGAAATGAAATAATTTCCGAAAATACAAAACATTACATCTTAAAAAGAGTAACCAACCACTACGTGCAAATCCGGGGAACAGAAACTGTACCACCCCATTATTTGTCAACACCTCTTCCCACCCTGTCTGGTGCGGAATGAACGAGAACATAACTACAAGAGGACATCATACATGTATATCCAAACATTGTCCTACCCTGTCTGCCACAAGGGCCTAGGACACCTGCAAAGAACACAAACAAAATTGTCAATAATCATCCCCTATCAAAATACCCAGGTAACCTCTTACGAGGACAAGTCACTTGAAATGTTTCAAATCTGGCTCGAGCTTTCTTTGGCATGTGGTTCAGTTTCTAATACACAAAGTTGTTTTATAAATGGCTATATTAACTCCATGTCTCTTGACAGGCTATCATCGACAGATACCATCAACCTCTCCTGGACATTTGTATGCTATGTAAACATGCGGCATAGTGTGTAAAGTTTATAGCCACGATATCGATTTTTACATATTCTACGTGCAATGTGCTATATCGCCTTAGAAAATTTGAAAAATTTCAACACTGATAAAGAATTTCGTGGGGACAAGTTGTGTACTAGAAAGAAACGTAAGAATTTTTTAAATTGTCGATCACACAATTATGTGTTGAGGATCAAGATATTTAAAGCCTCACACAAATGAAGCATACATTGCTTTGCAGGTCCAATAGCGCCTAATATATAAATTTATTATCATTAGTATAACAGCATTTACATTTAGAATTCTATCGTGTTGCTGAATACAGGTTTACTTTTAGCAAACTTGTGGCACGGTGTGACAAGGTTATTGCTGAAACCACTCCCCCGAACACGTACAAAGTTTGCTCGTAAAGATAAGAACATTCTCGCATGATGAGGTTTGCACTCCATTGCTTTGTTGGGCATTCTAGGTTTTTTCAAACAGCAAACACCCACCCCCCAGGCCTTTTTAGGCCAAAGGAGAAGACCAAGTCCCAGTTAAACCACTTAATAATAGGAAATGGTGTTAGCAGTAAGCATGTTTATTGGACTAGGACTCTACAATAATCTAAACTGCCATGTAAGTAGACATCGAATTGCACTGTACAATACAGGGGTTATAAAAACTAATCGAAATGTAAGCTACGGTCTCCCTGTGTTTATGTATGGCTTCTTGACTCACTTCTCTAGTGATTTATTCCATCTCCTGCTACACAGCGACGACGTCGAGTGCTTCGATTCGCAAGTAGCACATTGGATCTAATTCATGTTGTATATTCGATGCATTATCTAAACCGTCAAACAAATGTAAGAAAAGAGCATATCAAGTAGCAGATAATTTATGAGCCCAAAACCAATTCACTATACGATGGGGATCAGCCAGTGGGCTATGATGTACTAGTGAACGCAATAACGTATCATTAATGATCCCACAATGACGACGGAAATTAACCCAAAGTCGCAGAGAACTTGTGCGCTTCAACAAATGGCACTGCGTCACTAATAGATAACCATTCATCTTCGATAATCTAAGTTATAGATTTAAATTATCTGGTATAGAGACATATGCGAATGCTAATACCAGATGTGCTTAATCCATTTATGGAAACCGAATGACCATATTCGAAATCTACACGCTTTTTTTGCATATACTACTTGCTATTGTCACGTGGAGCAATATTACATTTTTTTTGGCAATACGACCATCAATAATCCTGTTCACACATTTGGCAGTCAGCATAAAATACATTGTACAATCAATGCTATCGTTCGCTCTTAAATACCATAAGTTGCTAAACATGAGACGTCTAGATTATCAGGTTTAGCGAGCAATGCTTAGATTAGCAACTTTCGGGCATTCGAGATGCACTGCATATAACTGACCACGGTCAATGGTGTCTGTATGCTTTTTAATCTGAAGTGCCCTTCCCAGTCAATCCCAATTAGGTTTGCAGGACGCATGCGCATATAACACTACCAGTAACACCGTACCCCCTTTTTAGCCCAGCCAGACACATGGGACACGATATTGCATAATTCCCCGCCTATACGCTTTAATCAACACACAGTGAGCAAAACATGAATATTATTCGAAGCTTGTTGGCAAAAGTGGGTTGGGGTTGGAGTACGCCAAAGAACTATAAGGGACAATATATCGACTTCTACTCATCATAAATTCATGCAGTAAACCGTGCATTGCTTGTTGTGTTCGCAAGGTGTTTATCTCGGCTTCACGTTGACGGATCGGATGCAATGTTTAAATTACAACCGCATAATAAACGACAGACAGCGAATATCGAGCGCGGAATCACAACAAACCAAACTCCGATGGTTTGGTTGATATGTTCCAATGGAATATACTAATGTGTTTTCTCGTTTAAACGATAAGGTGCTTAAAATATCGATATTAGAAGAGTGTCGTTTAACTTGGTTTACATGCGATGGATGGATGAATACTTTTTTTCTTTAGGAAATGCCAGACATACAACCGACCATGGTCAGTGGTGTCCTTCTCCGTTAGCCACTCAGAAATGTTGCGTATACATCGGCATCAGTTGGTCTGTGCGCATGCGCATATAACACGGCGTTGATACTCTTAGACATATGTGAACTAGACAGACAATTGATCACTAAAGACTTTACAGGATGCTTCTCCAGCGAAACATTTTAATCAATATAATTAAAACCCTTCATAATGCTCGCTGTAGTCAGTCCATTGTTAAATGTGTTCGTGAGCACAATTGATAATCCTGTGATCAAAACAGGTTGTATTGGAGGATTATCTTTTATGATTTTAGATACCAAACGACTATTTTGGCGGCTGATCTCTATGACATATTCTGGTAAAACAAAATCAATATGGAAGGGTTGATATCTATTTGCTGAACATCCTAATTCACGCGGGTTTGGTAAATATGTGCCGGGTATGTATACATGATCGCCAAAGGCTGTTTGGGAAGGCACATTTACTTAATCTTATATGTGATAAGGTGCTTAGATAGCAAAACTGTTAGAATGTCACTTATCGTGCATAGAATGTGATGCTTAAATGAACACATTTCTGGTTAATGAAATGCATTATATAAAAGCAATGACAGTCCATTGCTTATTTAAGCTATTGATTCAGCAGTGCCCGTCCCTGTTGATCCAGTAGTAAATATTGGTAAAAATCAGGTTGAGAGTGCGTTTGTGCATACAGCACAAGCCAGGGCAATCGAATTCATCTTGATTGAGATGAAATCCATTTGGAACACGATCCAATTTTTTTAACGTGATCAAGTTCAATATAGTACCCAATCTTAAGAATTTTGAACACGATGAAAATAATTTCGAACGCAATCAAATTAATAATTAACGTGATCAGCATAAATTCAAGATCAAATTCACTTTTAATAATATCAAGATATTTTTTATGCAATCAAAGAAAAATTATTCTGAATACTATCATAATCACATGAGCCAGCCTGAATATAAAACCCATTGTTTGCCAAAAGAGCTAATCAGACCAAAGGGTGTATTTCCTGCGGCCAGATAACGCACTTTTGTGCAGGCTTGCGACAAAAAAAGGGGCTGCCAAAAGACTTCGCGAGGTAAGGTTCTGCCCTGTAGTTTAAACAATAAATAGAACAACAACATTTTTGCAGGATTGTCGGCTTTTATACCCCCTTATTAGTATTAAGTTCCATGCTGTGAGTGGGGATGGTGTATTGATTACCCACCAGGGACCACTCCACTGCACCAAGACAATGCACTAGTTGTGATTTTATTCGGTTCAAACCATGTGTAGGAGTTGTTCTGTACATTGCGCCCCAAGCGTGGACACGTATACAGTGTCATCAGTTTATAGACATTCATACAACAATTTGAGGCGTTCCTCGTTAAATGGCTTTATGTACAACATCGTGAATCTAATTCTAGGGCCGATGATGCATTATGTTTGTGGCTACAGGTACCCATGATTTGCAGCAGCCAGGTAAGGCGACATCACGCGACAAGATCTACGATAAGTTCTTTTGATCTGCTTCACAACAACGCTGATATCATCAATGCTGAATCTTTCACAGCAGACAATTCAGATTAACTCGATTGGATTCCAAATGAATTTGAAAGCGATTGTAATAATTCTATGACAAATATTAATATATATTTATCGATTGCAATCGTAATCGTTTATGTACACCTTACTGATTCATTTTACTTTATTTGCGACCACTAGACTTTTATCGCTATCATAAAAATAATCATATGCGAGAACCTACATTTCCCCCTAACATCCTGTTACGCATTTTAACCTAGACTGATTCTATCTAATTAGATACAATGATGCATATTTCCGCGGGACTACTTCTTAATCAATATAATCAACTATGCTGATCACACTGGCGATATTATTGGTGCATGCATAATGGGTTATACATATCAATATACTGACGACTGACACAGTAAACAACGGCACTGTTTGACTTGACCAACACATGTATAAATGAATATGTACCCTTCACCTGGTATTGCATACACACCCAATACATTTAGTTGTCAATATCACCATGTCTTCATCCATGGATGCAAGTGATGTAAATGTTTCTCAACACAAAATAGATGACGAGTGAGTATTGCACCCTTCTTTGCATTCTTATGAATATCCCAAGTTAACCGTGCTATGCGCAGTCTGGTACGCAGTATTTCAATTAGGCATTTGAAGCATCGTCGTCGCATAATGGAAACCATGTGGTATATTGGATCGGTTCTTATGCCATGATCTTCATCTGTTTCTGTCAACATACTCCCTACTACTTTTGCTTATAGATTTCTTTAAGCAAAAACTGTTGCAAACGTATGCATTGTCATTGATACTGCAGATGCATCATGGTAAGAGTAACTAGCATTGACCGCATGGGTGTGAGATATCCTAATAAGGTGTGGATACGCGAACCTTTTCTTTCTATGTAGTATATATAAGACTTGAATATGAGTCCTTGACAATAAAAGAAATACAATCTGATTATGGAAAATCATCTCACATCTGCATGGGAATCGCTTAGCAGCGTCGACAGTGAATGAATGTCCCGGGGATTGAAGGGTTGTCATATGAAACTTGGCTCGAGTCAAACACCCGCAAATGTCATACTTGCTCATTTGATTTGCATGGCCATTTTTGAAATGTAACGATAGAAAACATAGGACAGATATTGTATAGTGCCTGTCCCCATCACTCGTATGATGGATATATCCATTAAAAAGGTAATTGCAAACCATTAAACATTGCCTCTCGGACCAACATGTTTAAAGGGATTTAGCTGCGCAGTTGCAGTTGCAAATGCTTTGAATAAGTAAGGCAGGGCTGTCTTCAAGCCATCAGGCACATCTAACCTTTATCATCGTATAAAAATTTTAACCCAATATGACACATAGATTGGACGCCATCTACGACTTCACTATTCCATAATCCGTTTTATTACTACATCTTCTGTTGTCGAGGCAACATTGGATTTGTGGCATGCATGCGATGTCGTTTGTGTGCTTGATTAGCCTCGTATATTCTCGCCCATCCCTTACAGTAACATCGACCAGGTCGGGTTGGCGTTGCTCATTCATATTAAACGCAACAGACTATGTGTTTCTCCAGTTTGACTATATAATATACGATTGGCAAATGACAAACTACTTATAATCCCTATAAGTAGTGTTAAACCACCGAAAAATGAGTGAAGCAGCATCAATTTCGGTTATACAATTTAGAGCAATGAGAAGTAGCAGTGACCACTATATTTCGGGTTATTTTGTCTGGTTTGTAGACACCACGAGTCGAGGGGAGTTGACTAGGTGAATCGATTTCATTCACACGATGAGTTAGTCATGTCGGTGACATAGGTGGTGAAAATTTGATTGCACCATCCTGTTTCCAGTGTAGCTCATTTATTGACGTTATATTCAATATTCAATCAGATCGATGCTTCTGCGTGCATGGGCTGTCTGATGATTTGAATTGATGCTTTTAACTTGTTGTCGTTGGCCCGAAAACGTCGAATTAGTCAAATTGAGTATGGAAGGAGGAACAATGGAACGCTGCCTGGTCTTCTTGCTGTTAGTGTCTATCACAGGTTTCATTTGATGCCTTTGGCACACAACTTGGTGCTAAGAGATATGAAACCTGTTTTACTGTCTTCGATGATAAACAGCTCATTTAATTACGGCCAATCATAAGCAGATGGAGTTTGACTGGATTACTAAAGATGACTACCATTTGCGAACATCGAACCAGGAGTTTGCATCCAACATGGTCGTGTTCCATCACATAGACAATGCCAACCTCACACAGACGGGCATGATTCAAGCGCAAGATAACCTAGTTGACAAATTCTGTCCACTAAAGAGGCGCAATATTATTGTGTTGTTGACATTCAATAAGTATGCATACGGGTGCAGAATTACGGCACAACAATAGAATAATAATTATACCAGTGAAGCTTAAGTCAAATGTTTTAATGATATGAAGCAGATATATATGCAAGCAGATGTAGTGGTATTGGAGTAAGTACTTTGAGTTAGTAAGACAGGGCTCTCGTCAAGCCATCCGGTACATCTAACATTTACCATCGTATCTGAAATTTCACTGTTTTAATATCAGATCTATTACAATACCTTCTGTTGTCGAGTGAGCAATGGGTAGCCTTTGTGGCATGCAGGTGATGTAGTTTATGTGGTTGATTAGCCTCGTATATTCAAGCCCATCCCTTTCAAGCCATGGTGGCGATATCTAGATTAAGCAGTTCGGCAACTGTGTGCAAACGCCCATCAACTGGTTTCTCAACAAGCATACTCATCCAGGCATCTGAAGCAATGACATAATACACAGGAATTTCTTGCACCCATTAACACCATTCATGAGCTTCAAGTACGTCACTCAAAAACTAACATTTTATATCATTATACAAAATATATATCAAACAATGAATACACAATTCAACACGAAAATAATTCATAAATGTGTTTCCCAAAATCACTTTTTACCCTATCTCACAGAAACTTCTCGCACTGCGCAGTGCGGCCACGCATTCTGGTGTTCTTGTTGACCCAATACAACTCGTGAGAAGAACTTTCCCTCTGTCTGAGCCCTAGCTGACGCGTCGCCAACGGAAGTTTCGAGATTTTATGCGAGAACAGAGTCTGGAAGGGGAATACGTGCGGAACCCAAACAGCTGCCTTACAAAGAATTTTGTGACAAAGTAACCACCCGTTCAATCACCTGATCCCATGGTAGAACAGAACTCCCTGACCCAGTACATGCCTAATGATAGCCCTAACGTCTTCCTCGATCGGGTCAGACGCAACACGTGATCCCAACAAATTCGCAGTAAAACTGACAGGTTGTGCATTGTCGTTTATTTTGGAAGGGACTCATTTGACCCCTCCTCTGTTCGGACCATTGCTACGACGCAAAGCGGTTCCCACACTACCCCTGTAAATTACTTAACGACGCAAGCAGGACTCTCACGGTCGGAAAATCTACCGCCCCTATATCTTCAGACCTTAGTTCCCCTACTAACTCGCATTTTATCACAAAGTCCACCACCGTCGGCCGCTTTTAAGCCCCCATATCTTGTTACCTAGCTCGAATTGCATAGCAAAGTCTATCACCGTCGGCCCCAGTGAATTCGCCATACCAACACACGTCATACATGGCAAACCCACCAATACAACCCCTGAGTCATCGCACTGGCACGCTCTCTGCGCATTGCATGATCCCACAGTCTGACCTGCCCCTAGTCTTAATGTGTATTTTCGGACAATACTGTCGTTAATGCCCTCTCACAAAACACTATGCTCTATACCCCGGCGATGGGCTCTCTCTTTCCATGTGCCATTTCTCACCACTTAAAGCAATGTGGTATGAATGGATTATTACCAAAAATAAAGTAACATAAACCACTCCCCCTGGAATGTGCAATGTCTGCTCATATAGATTAGAACATTCTCATGTCATTAGGTTTGCACTCCATTGCTTTATGATGTATTTTAGGTATATTCAAATAGCACCCTCCCGCCCCCCCAATGGGCCACAAAGACGTCAAAAGCAAAGGAGAAGACTAAGTCCTAGTTAGACCACTTAATGATAGGTAATGGTGCTAGCAGTAAGTATGTTTCTTGGACTGGGACTGTAAAATAATTGCACTGTACAATACTGGATTATACAAACCTAAACAAAAATGTAAGCTACCATCCTACTGTGTTTATGTATAGCTTCTTTAGTTATTTATTCAACCTCCTGCTACACAACAACGACTATTGACCACCTTCGAAAAACAGCACATTGCATCTAATTCATATTGAATATCCGATGCCGATATCTAAATCGTCAAACAAACATAAGAAAAGAATACTCCGCCAGCATATTAAGTAGCAGATAATGTATAAACCCATAACTAATTCATTATACAATGGGGATCAGCCAGTATGCAATGTTGTGCTAGTGCACGCGATAACGTATCATTGATGATCCAACAATGACAAAGGAAATTAACCTAATGTCGAAGAGAACCTGCGCGATTCAATAAATTACAGTGCGCCATTCATAGATCACCATTCATCTTGGATAATCTAAGTTTTAGATTTAAATTATCTGGTATAGAGACTAACTAACGCACATATGCTTAATCCATGTATGGTACACCCTATTTTGCGTTTGCTACATGGCAATACTACGATCAATAATCCCGTTCACACTTGCGGCAGTCAGCCTAAAATAGATTTGTACCATATATGCTAAAGTAAAGCTTCACGACAAAGCTGGTGATATTTTTGGATTATCTGAAAGATTATAGATATCAAACAAATTGATTATTTATTTCTTGGCGTCGATCTTCACATCATAAAAATTGTCAAACATAACCAATAGGAAAGCAACGATTACTTCACACAGTTGAAATGTTGATTACTGCACATAGTCTCAAACGCATATTCACAGTTAAAGAAATTTCAAAGTTTTGGACCGAACGTGATATTAACTACGATAAGATGCTAAATAGGAGCCAAAACGTTTAGCTTATGTGGCTAAGTGAGCAATGGTTAGATTAACATTTTTCGGGCATTTGAGATGCATTACATTTAACTTACCATGTCAATGGTGTCTGTATGCTTTCAAATCGGAAGTGCCCTTCCCAGACATTCTAAATTTAGGTTTGCAGGACGCATGCGCATATGACAGTACCAGTAACAGTGTACCCCCTTTTTAGGCAAGCCAGACACATGAGACACGATATTGCATAATTCCCCGCCTTTACGCATAAATCAATAATATCAATTATTTTGGTCACACAGTGAGCATAACATGAATATTATTCATGAATTGTTATTAAAAGCTTGTTGGCAAAAGTGGGATGGGGGTGGAGTACTTCAAAGAATTACAAGGGTCAATATATCGATCTCTTTTCGTTGTACATTCATGATGTAAACAGTGCATTACTTGTGGTGTTTGCAAGGTGTTTATCTCTGCTTTACGTCCACGGCAAACCAATACGGATGCAATGATTACTACACAATCGCGTTATAAATTGCAGACAGCGAATCTCGAGCGTGGAGTAACAACAAACTAAATTCCGCAGGTTCGGTTAAAATGTTCTTAAGAAATATTCCAATGTTTTGATCGTATAAACGATAAGGTGCATAAAATATAAATACCAGAAGAGAGTGGCATAACTTGCTTTACATGCGATGGCTAGATGAATTCTTTTCGTCCTTGGGAAATTCCAGACACACAACCGACCATGGTCAGTGGTGTATTCCCCGTCAGGCGCTCGGAAATGTTGCGTATACATTGGCATCAGTTTGTCTGTGCGCATGCGCATATAATACGGCGTTGATACTGTTAAGCCTATGTGAACTAGACAGACATTTGATCACTGAGGACGTTACAGCATGCTTCACCAGCAATACATTTAAATCAATATCATTAAAACCCTTGTTTGCGTTCGCGGTAGTCAGTCCATTGTTAATTGTATTCGTAATTGCAAATAATAATCCTGTGAACAAAATAGGTTGTATTGGAGGATTATCCTATATTGTGCTAAGAATGCTATGCCTAAATGTACACATTGCTGGTTTAAGAAATGCATAATATAAAAGCAGCGACAGTCTATGGCTTCTTTATGCTTTTAATGCAGCAGTGCCTTTCCCTATTGGTCCAATAGGAAATGTTGCGTAAACATCAGGTTGACAGTGCGTGCGGCATATGGCACATGCAGGGGCAATCAAATTCATCTTTATTGAGATTTAATCTATTTTGAACACGTTCCAATTCTTTTTGAACGCGATCAGGTTCAATTTGGTATCCAATCTTAGTCATTTTGAAGGCGATCAAAATAATTTTAAATGCGATCAAATTAATATTTAAAGCGGTCAATATAATTTGGAAATCAAATTCATTCTTAAAACAATCAAGAACCAATCAAAAATCATTCTCAATGCTGTCATAATCATATGAGCCGGCCTAAATCTAAAACTCATCCTTTGCCCCAAGAGCCAATCAAACCGAAGATTGTATTTCCTGCGGCCAGATAACACACTTGTATGCAGGGTAGCGGCAAAAACAGGGCTGCAAAAAGACTTCGCGAGGTAAGGTTCTGAATTGTAGTTTAAACAATAAATAAAACAAGTTTGTTGTAACATTGTCTGCTTTTATACGACCTTATAAGAAAAAGATTACGCGCTGTAAGCGGGATGGTTATTGATTACCCGACAGGGACCGCTCCACTGCACAAAGAAAATGTACTAGTTGCGATTTTATTTGGTTCAAGCCTTGTGTAGGAGTTGTTTAGTACATGGCACCCCGAGCGTGGACGCGGATACAGTGTCATCAGTTCGTAGACATTCATGCAACAATACTCGTTGAATGGCTTTACCGTACAACATCGTCAATCTAGGGCCGATAATGGGTGATGTTTTTGGCTACAGGTACCCATGATTTACGCGCAGCCAGGGAGGGCGCCATCACGCGGCAAAATCTAAAATTTCACTCTTTTATAATTAGATATATTACGACAGCTTCAGCTGTCGAGGCTACAATGGATAGCATTCGTTGCATGCATGCGATTTCGTTTGTGTGTTTGATTCGCCTCTTATATTCCCTTATACCAGAGCGGTATTACGTATCCTGTATTACCGGGAACATCGACCAGGTCATTCATATAATTAATACAATACATTTCGCAACTCTTTGATCACTATACAACTGCGATATTCTGAGTTAACGATTTTATACCCCATGATCAATAAAGCACAAGTAAGATCTTCACTTGCCTTGTTCAATCGCTGCGTCAACATCGATTATGAGTATAACTTGAGCCACGACGGATCATAGACATTACGTACATTACAAAAGGATTTGCAGCATATATGTACACGTTTTTAACGCACGAAAGTCGACGTCATTTTCCATCCACATTGCTCAATATAAATCTTGTTACAAAGCTTTCCATTCTATCGTTCATATATTGTATGGGTTATTTTTTTTCATCTATTCTACGATATATTCGTGCTCTGAATAAATCAGCCGTAAGAAATGAGCATAGCATCAGCGTATGTACATCAACATGGCAGCATCTGCAGCAAGCGTAGACACAGATTTACCTCCGATCGTAAAATGGCTGGTAGCAAACATTAATGAGGCTGCATCATGACCTCGGTAATAGATGAGAGGCATCTTGAATAGTTTATGATCTTCTCATCCGAGCATCTTTGGGACGATGAGACAACTCTACTCTTATAAGCCCATTTCGACCTCATTTCCTTTATACCTGCGTCATTTTTTGCATGAGTTATAAACTTCGTTATAATTTTGTTTGAATCATTGTAATCTTGTAAAAACCAGGCACAAATGACAAAATAATTATCACACCTGTAGATGTTAAACCAGTAGAAAATGAGTTAAGCAGCATCGATGTCTGGTATGCGGTTTGAAGCAATGAGAAGTGGCGGGATACACTATGTTTGGGCATATTCTGTCTGGTATGTAGACTTCGCGAGTCGAGGGGTGTGGATCTATTCAATTCGCCTGATGAGTTAGTGAGGTCGGTGACATAGGTGCTGAGAATTCGATCGCACCATCCCGTTTCGTGTTCAACTCATTTATAAGCCTTATGTTCAGTAGTCAATTGGATCGATACTGCTGCGTACATGATCGAACGAACACGGACAGTCTGATGATTGATCTCCAAGCACCAACAAGCAGCGTTGCTTCTAACTAGCCGAAAACGCCGAATCGATCACATTGAAAATGGAAGGAGGAAAAATGCGACGCTGCTGGGTCTGCTTGTTGTTAGTGGCTGTCACTGGTTTCATTTGGTGCATATGGTACACACCAATTGTACTAAGCGATATGAAGCCTGTTATACTGTCTCGAAGATAAACAAATACGGCCATTATAAGCAGGTGGAGTTTGTCGGGAATGCTGAAGATGACTACCATTTGCGAACATCAAACCAAGCGTCTGCATCTAACATGGTCGTGTTTCATCACATAGACAATGCAAATATCACACAGACGGGCTTGATTCAAGCGCTGGATAACCTGGTTGACAAATTCTGTCCATTAAAGTGGCGCAATATTACTGTGTTGCTGACATCAAATTTGACGCTAAGTGACCCACGCAGAATATTTAGAAGTGCTGTAAGCAGACTCTGTCCAGCATTCAACAAAACTGTTCTTCTTGTTTCTCGCGCTGTATCGGAGTCCTCGTCTAGCTATCCCAGAAGGCTGTGGCACGAATTTGCCTTTGATGCTTATTTGAAAGGAGTTGGGATGTTTCTCATAACGTCAACACATCACCGATGTAGTGTGGATATAAATGCTTTTGTTCGTGCGTGTCACGCGCATGGGGCAGCCGTATCTTCATCAGCTGATATATGTATGACAGTATCTCACTATGAAGCACTAGGATGCATTTTTCCCATCAATATCAACATAGAAGATATTGCACAATATATCCCATCACGGAACAACCCAATCAGCGGGACGGCAATACGGCTGTGGATACCATGGTTGGTGTGTCTGTACGGTATACAAGCGGCCGTTGACTTTAATATTGTTGTTAATTGTAATGCGACAGGATTTGTGCATACGCTATCAGAACATCGACATCAGCTTGACAGGTAAGTCCCTGTAGAAACTTCATCATAGGAACAGTGCTGTACAGTCAAGATCACAACTTAACTAAAACAATTCAGAATTACAACGAACCGAATAATATACCATTTAGTCTGGTGGTGGTAAATTAAGTGCAACCGCTTCATGAATGCAGTTGGCTTTTTTGTTCCAGATGGTCTAAATACCGCAATGACATTTCCAGAAATAGCACCAAAGTGATTTCGTTTAGTTTATTCGGTTGGGGGCGGAAGTATATATTTGGAGCTGTGCGTAATGCCATCCTCACACACATTTACTACCCTGGCTGGCAAATGCGGCTTTATACAAACACAGCGCATGGAACACTCAGATCGAAGTTAGAATATCTAGGAGTAGACATCCGTAGCGCTGCAAAAAGCAACATATCAGGATACATGTGGCGCTTTCTGGTGGCGGATGACCCAAGCGTGGACGTATTTATTATTCGTGATATCGATAGTCGCTTCACAAAAAGAGAGGTTTTCCTGGTAGAAGATTGGTTGCAATCAGGTCGAGCATTCCACTGCATACGGGACCATCCAAAACACCGCATTAACGTCATGGCCGGAATGTGGGGCGCGCGACGAGCCCCCTTCGCCGCCATTTTAAAGCAACCAATTCAGAAACTGATCACAGGGAACAACGATCAGGCGTTTTTAGGAAAGCATGTTTGGCCTATAGTTTTGAATGACACCTATTGCCATGACGCTTTTCATTGCAGAAAATACCCGGCCTCACACCCCCTGCCGGTAGCAAGAGTAGGCACGGAACACGTCGGACAAGTCTTTGATGACTATGATTTACCGAGGATTAAGGATATTAGATATTTGGCCAATATTACACGTGAAACAGCATGCTCTCCGCTGCCAATTAAGCTGTAGCGAAGCACAATATGGACGCGCCTAGAGCATCAAATACAGTAAGACACCATTAACTCATCAGAACCACCACATAAAGCTTTTGTCGTAGACAGAATGCTTATAGCTTCATATCCCCATAGCCAACCTCAACCTGATCTGTCCAAACATTAACAAGAGATGGACTAATAAAATATATGAAACTAGAAAAAGGCGGCTGTTTAATGTCAAATTCGATCAAGAATGTCATTCATACGCACTAATATTACAAATGAAACTATATATAAAATATATATATATATATAATATACATTAAAACATATCAAGTATATATATAAGCATCGATATATATATATATAATATATAAATATATTTATATTTATGTATATATATTCATATATATATATATATTATATATATACGCACAATAGGAACTGGCTATCTATTCACGCTAGAAGTTACAAGTCTGGAATCGTTGGTTTGCTTCTTTGTGAGTTGGTCAGTTCTGAGGCTGCAATGCATGGGTTACAGGGTTGAGTAGTTGCTCTTTTGTCAGAATGATAATTGACAAAATTCTAAGAACCGTGGAAGCTGTGAATAATGAATAGATTTGAATGAATACATATTTCCATATCCATACTATTTAGTACATTGTCACGCCTATGTAATGTCACTGAAATACTAATGATTGCACCTCCCTTCCAACCGTCAACTTGCGCGATTGCCCGTTATTTCTTTCCTGAATTCATTAATTTGCGCACCAAAGGTATTCGGAATGTGCACCGTGTTTAATGAATGACTTTATATGTTGATATATTTACGTGAAAAAGTTTGTTGAATACTGTAATAACCATCTCATTATTTTTCGTAAAAAAGACTGTCATTCTGTCCAGTTCAAGTTAGCACTGGACCGTTGGTATTTCTGGCTTCTCTGGTTAGATTGCCACCATTTGTACAAGACCTCGACATATTTGGATACCTTCTCTCATTCGATTGATATACATATCTTATAGCACTAACCCACTTGAGCACTGCAACTATTGAATGTCAAACAGTGTTCAAGCTTCATACGTAGTACATAATTTCACACAAGAATGCAATGTACTTGTATGATCTAGGACACATCTAACTTAGATACCCCAAGAAGGCGATTAATATGATGACGATAAATATGACATAAGCGATAGGAATACTGTGAAAAGAAACTTAACATGCGTGTGTGAAGCAAATCGTTGGAATGCGTAAGAATGCCTCGAATTGTGGCCACAGTGATGTCGCCTTTCAGGTAACTTGAATTGGTAAATTTTGTTATAACTTTGCATTGCCAAAATATACAAGGTATATATGAATTAAACTTGAGTAGTCTTGTTATGTGGCCAGCAGTGCGCACCGTAAAAGTCCCTATTATTGTGAATAGGTACTAACACGTCATATCTTTTCGCGAATTTGATAGTCATGCAGCGTAAGAAAGACGGCCGTTTCAGCTTTCATCAAGGTGAGTACGAAAGCCCTAATGGTCTTTTGCGATAAAAAATCAGGTCAACGAGTCATAAAGATGATGGCAATTTTTATCATACAGCAGAGAATCTGGATGGCACGCTGCATCGCTTTACGTCATTACTAAACGTCTGCTACTGTTATAACAGCTGTTTCCAGACGTTAGGTCGTCGGTATGATACCGCAGACACTAGTTGAACATATGCTTCAAAAATGCAACCATCTATGTCATATAATTCAGCGCCCCGGAATCTATTGCTAATATGTCGAATGATGGAACAAAATAATGGACTATGGACAAACGGCATTTTTAATTGTTGTAACTAATACATAACGATCTTAGACATTGACTTTACAGACTAGCTTGTTCGCCTGGGCAAAAAAACGACGCGCCGTTTGCAGGTCTTGAATAAGGTGACATCAGATGCAACGCAACTTTCCATGAGAAGGTAATTCACTGTAGCAGAATAATGAATGACTTAAAATCACGTTTTTTTTGCAGCCCCTTAATTAAGAAATGATTTACTGCAAAGGCAATAGCCAATAAAGAACGATTGGCCATGATGATGTTAAAATTTAGATGGAAGATAAGGAGGGGTGGTAATGTAAACAGGCCCTTAGATTTTTATTCAATTACCTTTTACATGATGATTAAGGAGGGGTGTAAGCATTGTGAAAAGGCCCCTTTTAAAAGCGTTTTTTTCATTTATCACCATGCGCGGTGATTTTCATTCAATTCAAGAACATATCACCTTTTACATGGGTGATTAAACTAATACAAAGCTTCCACGTGGTATATGTTTAAAACGCCCAAGATTGAGGGAGGATATAAGCAAATCGTGAGGCTATTCACAATGAGTATGTGCTTTGGTGACAATTAGTGACGAATATGTAAGCGTACGTTCGATTTATCACCATACATATTGCGGAAAATAATGATCATTTAAATAAATCATTATATACGGCAATTTCAAGAACATATTACGGTTTGGTGCTAAATACAGAATTAATTGAACAAACGAGCAACTAAATTATTTCGCTTCCTGAAATATCTCACCAACCGGATATTACAATACTCGCAAGTCTGGTATTCAAAGTGCTTCGCAATTTTAGCTGAGAGGTAATGCGGATGAGGCTATTTGGTTTTATATTGCTGGTAAAAAATACCTGAAGCGGTAGAATGTCCAAAACACAGCATCATGTTTGTTTTCAAGTTTAAGACCACATAAGTCGCGCATGCTCAAAATGGCCTGACCCATCGACCACTATTGCTTCTTGCGTCTTAACCCATGAGATATAGATGGCATTTTTCAAGTATACATCGCAAGCTTAGCTGGGAAGCAATGCTGATGAGGCTGTGGGAAATTGCGGGAAATCACGGTGGTAAGCTTTTGGTGCAATGGAACATATTATTTTCACAGGCTCTTGATATATGTTGTTTTCTAGATGCCAAACCCAGCGATATAGCCAAACGCATGTTTTAATGTGCGCCCAAAGTGTTGAAGCAGAACCGTATATATTTATATTACTGTTCGACCAGAGTTATCCCCGTGTCGGTGGTTGTGTAAAAATCCGTGTCAAGATTGTAACGATGCATGTGTCTGTGTTTGTGTCAGAATCTGCGTAAGTGGTTGTGTCAGAGTCAGTGCTTGTAACGATGTCTGGGTCAGCGCTTGTGTCAGAGTCAACATCGGTGTCAATATCGGTGTCTTAACATTGTAGGTATTCACACCTTCTTCAGTGCCTGAATTTGTTCCAGCGTCAGTGCATGTGTTAGAACTTAGGTCAGTGTCGGAATCAGTACCTGCGTCAGTCTTTGTATCCGATTTAGCATCAGTACCTGCGTCAGTGCCTGTATCCGTGCCAGCATCAGTGTGTGTATCCCTTCCCGCATCAGTGTCTGTATCCGTTCCCGCATCAGTGTGTGTATCCGTTCCCGCATCAGTGTCTGTATCCGTTCCCGCATCAGTGTCTGTATCCGTGCCCACATCAGTGGCTGCATCCATTCCCGCATCAGTGTCTGTATCCGTTCCCGCATCAGTGTCTGTATCCGTTCCCGCATCAGTGTCTGTATGCCAGTCTGCATAAGTGTCTGTATCCGTGCCTGCATCAGTGTCTGTATCCTAGTCTGCATAAGTATGTGTATCCTTGCCCGCATCAGTGCCTGTATCCGTTCCCACATCAGTGTCCGTGTCCGTGCTAGCATCAGTTCCTGTATGAGAGGCTGCATCAGTGTTTGCGACGAAGTCAGCGTTTGTGTCCTTTCCCGCGTCCATGGTCGAATACTGTACAAGGCTTACTCCCGTATCAGCGTCCGCGACGTCAGTATTGGTGTCATTATCAGAAAAGGGGTTGATCACCCCACATGTGCAATCATCTCCGTCTACAACAGCACGTGACAAAACGTGTGCAACATTTATTCAGTTATATATATATATATATATATATATATATATATATATATATATATATATATATATATATATATATATATATATATATGTATATATATATATATATATATATATATATATATATATATATATATATATATATATATATATATTTATAGGCATATGTGTGTGTGGGCGTATGTGTGGGTGTGTGATTTGCGTGCTTGTGTGTGAGTGATTTGCGTGCTTGAGTGATCCATATCGGTGACCTTAAAACTAAGCCAGTACAGCCACATTAATAGGGCAGAATGACAGGGCAATGTATGTATTTATGTCGAAAAATGTTGCCATGATCAACCTTGGTAAAGATCCGCTCGCGATATTGTAGCCCATTTTCAGTCCGTAGACGGCTTGGTGTAGTGCATGGTGTACCGGACGCTGTAACGTCCATGAACTCAACGCGACTTTCAAGGTCGAACATCCAGGTCATTGTGCAGTCGCAGTGCATTTCACGGGGATTCATTAACACCACCCGATTAAAGTCACAATTGAGAGATAAAATATCTGGAATTTGGCTCAGGTCATTGTAAAAATATCGAAGGTCATCAGATGTAGAAAATTCTCCAGGAAGTTTAATAATTGAACACAAGAGGTGTCGCTCGAATCTTTGCTTTCTCTATATAGGTCCTTCAGTGAGTGACTGATTGGAGTTTGTCTGGATAGGTTGGTCAGTTTGTTGTTGTCCAAGTTGAGCCGTGCTAAGGACATTCCGCACAATGGATGACCAAGAAAATACTCCAAGAGATTTAGATCAAGAGATAGATTGTGAAGCGTTTCCAGAAACGGAGTCAAATCAGGTAGTCGTTTCAAATTGTATCCAGCAAATGACAAACTCTCCAATTGCGATAGTTTTTGAAAAGCTCTACTGGGAATGGCCTCAAAGTTATTGTGATCAATGCTCCTTATTGAGTTTCCATTGGGAGATGGGCTCTCAGCAAGAGCGTCCGGTGCGATGCTCGTGATGACGTTGCACTGAGATTAATGTTGCGAAGTCCTGTAACTCTTCGGAATGAAGCACACGCAAGTTGACTCAGACGGTTAAATTGTGTGTCGACTCTTTTCAGACTCCTTAAAAAAATCTTGTTAGTGCAGTTAGATGGTTGTGGTCAAGTCTTAAGATGCTGACTTTGGGTCATTAAACGCTGAGTCAGCGATGTTGGTGATTCAGTTATAGGAGAGACCCAATATGGTTAATCGGGTGAACGAACCAATGTGTTTACCTGAAGTGACCTCAAATGACTGTGTGATCCTAATTGTGGAGGTTGTAGGGTCTATGAGGGTAACAGGGACCTCTGTGAGGTTATCATCGTAACTCGTGAAGAATGAAGCAGACGCCATGGTGATCAGCTGCAGTAACATTGCGGACAACAAGGCTGGGCCTCCTATGGTGTGCCCAGAACAACATTGTCGTCGTCATCGTTACCATCATCACCGCCATTTTCACAAGTACTATGTACGCCTCCCTTATCATTATTGTCGTTGTAATCATTGCCTTCATCATCATTATCCTTATCATCGCTATAAAGCTAAACTTATCAACATAGAGGACACCATCTTCATTATCACATACATCATAAACTCAATAGAGACAATTGTCATGGTGCTTCTCTTAATGCTTACATCGAAGACACTATCATACCAATTCCTTGTCATATCAAATCGGCATAAAGCTATATTTGTTTTCAATGGATTGTGTGGAGTCTGTGGGCAGGTGCCGATAGACAACAGGGAACACTAGTCCTTTGCATTGATAAACGGTCCACATTTGGCTTCTGTAAACAAGGTGAGATACTGGTGGGTGTGCTCGACACAGAAGGGCAGCCGTGTCACTGATCTGCTAGCCAACGTACTTACCTTGATAGCCTCTGTATCACTAGCACTCCACCATTCTACGTGTCTGAGATATCATATTTAATAGACCAGTTTCGCTTTCACCTATTCACGCAGACAAACCCTTCCTTCGTTTCACAAACCAGCAGCCGGCACAGTTTAGAGATTTTATGGAAAAGCCAACTTGAACACCATCGAATGAACTGGACATGGCCTTGCATAATCAGTGCTGATCTTACGCATAGCAGTTTACATTGTATCTTACAGTTCAGTTTTTTTACAATGTGATCTAATGGCAGGGGTGCAATTGTTAACACATAGGCGTTCAATGTGAGCCCCCCTGGCATTGGTTCTAGGCCCCGATCATGATGACATTGTTATAGCTAAAAGTAATCTTCATAGCAGAGATAGCTTATTATCTATTTGGTTGCATGCGAACTTGAAATAATCTCCTAATGATTTGCCCTAGCATGGAGGTCCTGTTCAATACAGTAGGTTTGTATAGAGATATTTTGATCATGGCTGCATCCCATGTTTAAGGGTGGGTCCCAGCTGCACTGTGTCTGGATGCACAATTCTGGTGATTCCCCAGACCACCCTATAACCGCAAATGTCTAGATGCATCGAATGCGCAGATTACAGAAGATACGCACGATGAATAAGTTTTGTGGGCCGCACTGGAGGTGGGGCGACCATCCAGAGCGACTGTTCCATCCATGCTAGTCCTACACAACTGTGTTCGATGTGTAATGCGTTATAGACACGATGCTATGTATATTAACTTGCTTGTCAGATTGCTTACTATAGCATAACTCGGCTACGTGGCAATACATACAAGACTTTGTTATTAAACATTCGCTTTGCAGCTTCAGTCGTCCTGGATCTACATATGAACACCTGTTGCCCATGATGACAAGCATCCACCCGTTGAACATATCGAGCGGCATTGCTTCATATGACATGGTACAGAGAAAATTACTAAGCATGGTCAGGGTAAAGTGTGTAAGGGTTATGGTATGATAATATAAGGAAGATTGGGATAAATGCAAGGTGTGACAGGGTACGGTAGGGTAACGTAAGGAAGATTAGGGTAAAACAAAGTTTGGTAGGGTATGGTAGGATAATGCAAGGACGATTAGGGTAATACAAGTTATGGTAGGAAATGGTAAGATAGTATAAGGAAGATTAGCGTAAAACAATGTGTGGTAAGGTATGATAGGATAATGTTACGGCGATAAGGGTAATACATGGTGTGGTAGGGATAGGTAAGGTACGGTATGGTAATGTAAAAAAATGCTGCGTATTTATGGCAGGCAGGTGTAATGGAAGATAGGTAATGATATGGCAGGTGGGAATAGGGAAGGGAGGAGAAGTTCACAGAGATAAAGTGTACGGATGGATACGGAAGGGTCGACAGGATAGAGTAGGGCAGTGGAAGAGAATGCGGACAGGCTATGAAAGGTTAAGGTAGAGAAGGGAGGAGAAGGTAAGGGGTAGGGAAGTATGAGGATGGCAAGATTCTACTGGGTAGGGTCGAGAAGGGTAGGGCATGGTAAAGTAGGTTATGGTAGGCCAGGCCAGGCCAGGCCAGGCTTGGCTAGGCTATGTTCTGCGAGGCCAGACTAGGCTGGGCTATGCTAGGCTAGGGTTGAGAAGGATAATGTAAGTACAAGTAGGATAGTAAGGGTAGATATCGTAGGAATTTGTATGGTGGATCAGGAGAGGCTCGGACGGTCTGTGTTGTGTTATGATAGAGTATATTGTGTAAGGTATTGGACAAATGAGTGTGTTTGGGTGGTGTAGGGTGGGATAGCGTTATAAAAGAGACAAAGGATAGGGGAGTGTTATTTAAGTAGTGTTAGGCGATGGTAAATCAGGATAGAATCGCGTGGGTCACTTTACGGAAGAGTAGAGTGGGGATGTAAATGCTTGAGAGAGTGAACTCTTAAAATGTAGGTAAAATCACAAATATATGACATGTTAATTTTACTATTGAACCAAACAAAGCAGTTCATTTTTGAATCTCTTCAACCTCAACACCCTTCACAAACCCGACACCCGCTCCCACCTCCCATGCGACGACATTGCGTATATGATCAAACCTGTGGACACAATAATTACATATTGATTTTATGACTTTATTTTACTATATATCTTCAGTGTATTTCACTTAACGAACGATTTCGGAATCTCGTACTCGTCATAAACTTGTCCTACATGCTCTTTGTCTACCCTTTCCATCTTGAGGTAGTGGCACTCTGGGAACTTTGTAGGGTAGAAGGGATCCAAACAGAGATATGTCATGTTTTGGACAGCTGGCCAAATAACAGTCGCCAAAAAACCTTGATCCTTGTTGCCTTCAATCAAATCATGGAAAGGTCGTTTTAAGGCTGCCATCAGAGGCGCTCGTCTGGCTCCCCACATTTCGCCCATCATCGGCATTTTATGAGCGGGATGGTCACGTAATATGTGCACGGTGGCGTTTGTTTTCAGCCAGTCATTCACTAGAACTGCCTCTCTGCGAGTCAACCTGCTATCAGCGTCAAGAATGATGAACAAGTCAACGTTTGGGTCATCTGCCACCAACATGCGCCACATCATCTTGCACATTTTACTCTCGTTGGTGTGTACGTGTACCAAATGAACTCCTAGAGACTCTAGCTTCTTTGTAAAGATTGGGTCCTCTATCGTACGATTTAATGTCACTCGAGGCGCCAGTCTGGGTAGAATATGCGAACAAGGATTGCGTTATGAAAAATTCCGTATACTTAAAATAGACGGTTTCCATATAGCGTCACCGACACTTCTTTTCTGGCAGATGCACTGACTGGTGTCCGACTCAGCCAACTGAAACAATCATATACAGGGCTAGCAGATTATGTTGGGTCTCAATCGAATTATTGATGTGATAACTTAAACGACCATATCAGTAAAATATTTGATACTGTGTGCAGTGCATAATTGATATATTATCATGAAATGTTTGGTTCACCTAAAACCATCAGCAGCCCCGTATCCATAGCAACCACTAGCTTAATGAAATAAAGAAAACAGTATTCTCCGTAACATTAGATGCGAAAAAGCTTATCTGATTTAGTGACCCATGATGACATCAATGTACCTCTCTGTATGGACTAGCTTGCGCTTATTGTCCAAGACCTCATGTGATGCCTTTCCTCTCTATATGTGACTGACCCCCGAAAAATATGATACCGCTCCCCCCCCCTACACTCACACCCGCACGCACCAACCTCGCTGCTTTCCAGAAGTCATCCTCTACTATAATATCTAGAAACTATAGTGGTTTTGTATAAGCTCGCGACACATTGCAGTGATTGGGTTTGATAAAACGATTGCAATTACACTGTGCAACATTCTTAAACAAAATTTACAAACTTATGGGGTTAAACATTGGTTTTGAAAACTTGATAGATATCATGACATCCATGATAATGGTTACGTCTCAGCTCAGACAAGTATGACGTGTGACCTTTTCATTAAAGTTAATGGTAATCGTGTATATCCAAGGTCATGCTGCTATTTTTGTGTTAGCTCTCCTGGTTAGTGGTCTTCTATTCCACCACGTAATGTTGCACCTTCAACACCACAGCTGACGCGATGAGCACCTTCAATACGCCTGTGTTTGATATAGTTTTGAGTCTAGCATGGGCGGAGCATTCTAGCAAGCCTCGATAGGTAAGTTTTGATTGCTGATCTCCGCACCATGATGCTGATGCGGAGGGAAACTTACCTGAGTGTACACAGTATGATTCCACTATATTCTAGTACCATGTAACTACTCCTAATAGTACCTGTGTAGCAGATTGCGGTCATGTGACAGTCTGTGTGTGTCATTACAAGTCATGTTAGCCGTCAAATCCACCGCACTCTTCTCGCCATGTAGACACACAAGCCAGGGTATCCAAGCCTGGTGTGGTGGATACATCAGTGATGTATTCGGGACGTCGGACTTGGGGAACACCTGCAGAGGGTGCATCCGTAAAGGTACCACGAAGCCAAGGACTTGAAAATGGAGCGTATTGACACAAATGCTACCTGTGGATGTAGCTGATGCTCCATAATTGACGCATGTCGTCAGAATGCGTTGATATCCCAATTGGCACTGGTATTTCCAGAGAAAATAATAATGAAATACTTGGCATCTCTCAGGTACCAATGAAACGCTACTTCATGCCATAACTCACGCGGATCGACCAACCGATCCCCTGACACATTACTAGAGCGACGAGTTATTTTTGCACCAAATGAAGGACAAAATTTACCAATAGCTCTGCTGACCTCGAAGTTTTTATCATTAAAATTCACCATTGAAGAAATTATCAAATGTATAGCTGCCTTGGTAATCCGAAGATGACATATTTTGGAAATCATCTCGTCGATTAAGCTAATCAGCGTACGTTCTGTTAATACTGGGTCGTCGAAATGAGCAAATGCAACTAAGCTTTGCATCGCGTCACGTTCCATAGCGATCCCCTTTTCAAGGGCGACGTTGGGATTTTGAATTCTTGTTGCCAACTTCCATACATCGTGCGGGATCACAGTCGATGCCGCCATGCTTTCATTACTGATAACAGGCGTTGGCGTACTTGTCATTATAGAAGTGGCAATAACGGGACTTAAATTCATCTCCAAACCAGGTATTGTGAAATGATACAGCCTGATGATAACTTCAGTCGCGATAGCAAATAGATATTTATTGGCCATATACACATACATGCAAAACTACATGCACAGGTTACAAACTTTGAATAGCAACAATATAAGTTGATGCATAATAACAATACAGATTACGGGACACTTAGCATATGTATGTAGTTACAGTCACGATCAGCAGAGCCATCCAGCAGCGATTCATTGATCCTTCCATTCTTCCTCTACTTATCCTTCTCGAGCCTGAACAACTGCATGCGTTCCATGTGTAGTTGGCGCGACCTTTAAGCAAATGTTGTCAGTTAGATTGCATTGAAAATCGAACGGCGAACAAAGGTCGGTGCTGAGTAACTATACTGACAAACTAGAATTTCATGCAGCATTTAGCCATATGCTATATATACAAAAGTTGTAAATAATCGCTCGTCATGTAACATTATTTTAAATTCGAAATGCGGTCCAGGTTCTACAGCATTTACACAGAAACGATGCATGTGTTTGAATTATCCGTTTCGCCTTCATTTCCAAATAGCCATATGCAATGCCGACATTTAAGTAAAGGAAGAAATGCAAACAATGTTATCATTTTATTCAGTATTATTTATCAACAGAAAAGAAGCAAAATTGCACTCAAAACAAAACAAGTTGAAAATATTGATCGATGTTTATACACGCAGATTGAAAATTGACATCTGGTGTTCACAAATGGAACAGTACATAGTGGATACAGAGCATTATATATTCAAACATTTGAGAGTCGGTCACCTTTATCCTATACGCAGTTCACACTAATATAACGAATGTAATTAAAGTGTATAGACATTTTGTTTCTCGATATATTGATTGCAATCCTTAGCCTAGACAACCTGTGCGCACAAATTGGACGATGCACAGTGACCAAGATGATCATATACCTGCGTAGTTATTGAAACAGTGAGTATTGTCAGTTATTGAGTGGCGATACTGGGGTAAGTAGTAGAAATCAGTACCAATGGGTAGCAACTAATGTCATGACGCATACTGCAAATTAATCCTGGTGTAACGCAAGTTTCATGACTCTCATCTGTATTTACCCCAGCTGTCCCGAAAACAACAAGCATTTCATCTAGTTACGATTGAATAATTGATTGATGCTATACTAATTAATCAATTAATGGATTTATTACCGCAGTCACTCGAATAATGGCCGCAGGAAAATCAAGAGTTCCCAGCGTAAATTGAGAAAAGAAGTTGTCTAATGCCTTGTTGTGTCTTTCTTATTCAAAAACGTTTTGCTCAATGCCAATTCATGTGATTGATCCTCTATTACATACAGAATCCGCATGCGCAATGGTCCATTATTGCATGCGATATGTACAGTGTGATGTCATGTTCATATTTCGGCATACTTGCCCTATGGATATGCACATATCTTGATGCAAATTATGCCCTACCCAATCTCCCCTTATGCATCCTTGCCCTACTTTCACCTGCTTAATTCCACGAGACTCTACCCTGTCGTAACACGGCCTCCAATGTCCAACACAATTCCTGCAATTGCCTATTTTGCCTTCCCTTCCACATTCCGAACCTGCCCAACCCTTACCTGAACGATAATTTTACGCACTCGCATCCTTCTCTTGCTTTTTCACTACCGTACTACACAATTGTACCCTACCTTAGCCCTTCTCTCTACCCATTCCGTATATTCATTCTCAGCACAACCCTGCGCTATCCCGCACCCACCCCACCCCCTCCTGCTTTAATCATACCAACTCTACCTGAACTAATCCTACTCCATTCTCCACGGACCATCATTACCTACCTTATTTCCTATTCCGAAAATTTCCTCCCTGACATCACTTTGCCCTACTCACTGGCTCAACTCATCTCTACCCAAGTCTATTCCTTCCTATCCTGCCGTATTCTTCCAAACTCTATCATACTCTCCTCTACACTAACTACCCCGTCTTATTTTAAATAACCTTCCAATGCTAACTCTCTCTTCGTTTCCTATTCCTCAATCCTCCCTTATTTTGCATGTGTTATCATAACCTACCATATTCTACGACCTCTCAAATTCGTATTTATTTCGTTTGTATACAAATGTCTAGTCAACAAACACGTCACTCACTCACCCCCTCATTTTGTTGCCGTGCTATATTAGTGTATATTTCCCCTCCAGCACTGCATATAAACCTTGTACAGCAGAGGGGTCGGCTTCTAACGGGGCCTGGTTGTCGATAATAACCTACACAATGCTGCAGTAATCTCACTTATCATTAACGCCCCATTGAAACTTTTAGGACACCATAAATATTGAGTGCTTAAATACCCATCATAGCAATGTTGTCTCGACCATTTTCAAATAGCAGATATCATATTGCAAGGATTGACCGCTATGACCTCTCATGTTAAAATTCACCAACCAGTTTAAAGCTACACTGAGCTAGAAACGCTTTGGGTTACCTGCAAGTATTCTAATATCATCCACGTTGTAAACACCGATGAGAACAACGAATTCCCAACGATCTGGAGCAGAGCAGCCAAGGTGGCTCGAACATTGACGATGGTGTGGACCAGGGCAGCAGAGATGACCCAAACATTGACGATGGTGATGCGAAAGGCAGTAGAGATGACCAAAACATTGACGATGATGTGGCATAGGACAGAAGAAGTGACCCGAACACTGACGCGTTCAACATAAATGACGCTAATAGCGGGATGAATGTCAGAAAGTCTGACAGTGTCGAACACATATTACAAAATGTCAATGATGGGAGCGCTGGGGTGATTCAAGCGGGCTGGGTTTGATCATGCGTCAACTGAAGTAACAGGCTTGACATCACCTTGGTTTTCTTGATCGCGTCGAATATTAATAATAAGCTAATTATCAACTAGATTCATGCACAAGGTTTGCTTTATATCGATGTTTTATATGAATACAGGGCACATTCATTATATGCCATATAGCTGTTAAATATTTAAATTTGGTAATCTACAACGTACAAAGACCTCCTTTTTAAGGTTAAGTCTCCAAGGGGCTATGTGCGATCTCAAACTACATAATATCTATAGCTAATGTTACATAGACAAAATGCGACGGCATAAAGCGCATAATAAGCGGCATATTTAGAGAGTGATATAAAGGGGGTGGGGAGGGCAACGCAATGATTCAGCGATATGGTCGGATGCGCAAATATATCCTAGCTTATAACGATAGATGACCTTACGCAACTTATGTGGACCACGTCTTATATTATGGAATGACTCGCTCCCGAGGTAAATTATTTCTCTGAACTGATATGGAGACGCCTATGAAGGATAATGGGATAAGCCACATATCGCCCTTGCTTATTATAGTATACTCTAGTTTACTCTTATAGTACCGGGATGATGCTTGCGACCATTATTATTGTTTGTTTAGCAGTAGTTACACCCTAGAGCGCTTTCATCGTCTGACTCAGTCAAGACTAATTAATGGCTAATAGACTAAATTGAGCAGAGTTATGCTACAATCATGAATCATGTAGGTACTTTAAACAGCGCAAGTGTAGTGCCAAACATTCGCGCTGCCTTATATTAGCAAAAGGAATGTGCACCGATTATTTCCTATTCAGTATTATATTAATGATGCATGACCAAATAATGTATCTGCAGTGAATCATAACGCGCATACATAACGCGCATTTGGTTTCCCATTTGTATAGTCTCTCCGTTTTGCTCTCTGAGAATATTTGTAATAGGCTATCACTTAAGATAATACTCTTATTCAAATGAGCGGATGGGCTCTCATGACACTCTTGCATTGGTTGACTCTTACAATGATGCCGATGATATCATAATGAGTAAAGATGAAACAGCCAAAGCAGACCAAGGTGACATGGGTAATAGCCTCTCAATATGACTGGCTTGGATGAAAAAGTTACAATATGTTAACATGACGTAATCCTAGTTTTAGAACAACGCCAGCAGAATTTCATTTGAAACTGGTGACGAACCGATGTCTCCCCATTGTTGTGGTCCAGGTCATTATATTATCGTTATTGAGTCCAAAACTCACATTGCGGGAGTTGTGACGCGTCATCTTAATTCCTTGTTCACCTCTGTTTACACACGCGGCACTAAGGTTGATAAACGACCATTAGTTGTAGGGCTGCGTGGGTTGGTAATCCTTTCCATGACTCAGATTCGGCACATATGATCAAACAATAAAACGACGCATTTACATCCACTCTGAAATGTAACTTAGAATGCCATTGTATATTTCATCTGCAAATATCAGCATTATCTGTTCACGTGTAAATAATTTTTTCCCTCTCTGTACCGGGATTGCGAATTACAATGCGGTACATTAAGACCCTTATCTAGTCAATAATATTCTTAAATAGATGTTGCTATCTTTCTAGTCATATTTGCCTCTACAATCATTTATCATCATTTGCAAAGCACTGGTTGAAATCGTCACTTCTGCTGCCAAAATAGGCAAATACATCATTGCAGAAGTCTCAATTGCCGTCACAGTGCTTTTCAGGCTGCTGAAGACTTATGTAAGAGGAAGCAGTATAATCATACGATGAATACATTTGAAATCAATACAAACATACACAGAGGAGTTGAACGCTAGTTATCATTATGAGACACCTAGAGCAAAGTCTGCGTCGGATAAATGATGATGTAGGTAAGCATTGTATCTCCTCCAGACCTCGCCCAATTTGCATTGGTGTTCTCCTCGGGAGTTATACTGCATATTCAATGCTTCTTGACCAGACGAATCCCATAATATCCATGAGTTAAGTTCATAAGTTGTAAGGCATGACACTAGTATTTTGCTGGATGATTGCCGAGATACGGCATTAATAAGTGATGATAAGACTGGTGCAGATATGCCTCCGGTGTGTTGAGGTACGTTATTTAGTTTGAATATCTGACTATGTTATTGAGCAAGACATTAAACATGTCTGCTGTAACCCTAAAACCTGCTGTTTTCAGGACTGGCTGCTAACGCAGTAACGGTGAGGAAAAACAGCCTGTATTCAGTCAGAATAATATTCCTACTGTATATCAGATGGAAGGTAGAGTTGATGTAGAAAGGAGAAATATTCTGTTTATCGGCGTTATTACCCTGATTTAAAATTGCATCACCTGTCTCGTCATTGTTTTGCATCCTGCATATTCTTTTCACTATCATTAAGACTAATTTTGGGTATGGTTGCCATTGTTGTACGGAACAATTATAAATAAGTTTTGTTAAGACTCTTTGACCTCATCGCCAACCATAAAATTACTTTTTTAGCTGCTTACCTTTAGCCAGGTTTCTTTCCGGTTTGCTCATAACACCTTATCGCCAAGCACCAGTGTCCATTTTGGGTTGTAAATCAACATTTCACAAGACATTACGAATGATGAATGCAAGCTATTGGTATTTTATGAATGGCACAGTTAAGGCAATTCAGTCGACTCCTGGTTTTCATTTAGCATAAATCATTCACCCTGATCCGGTATAATGGCCCATTATATATAAAGTGTTGTTCCCTTTTTCTCCGTCAATTCATAATATATGCGATGTTTTGGGCAACTAGAAATGCTGAATACGATAATAGCGAATTGTTTAGTCGGGTATGGTAAACCTCATATATCGTCAATTTGGTGGTGCAGCATTAAATCTATGTTAAATGGTGACAGCTGTTTTTCTCTTAATTGTTAGGAAATCCTCTCATACACTAAAGATTATACAATCTGTCTGATCTCTAGATAATGATAGCTGCACGCATCGAACTTCATTTAATCGATTTGCCATTACGCTGACAATTGTAACGGTGAGTACGATGAATCACATTATTTAATGTCCTTTGCCATGCGGGTAATGATCCATCGTACAGTTCACTCTACTATTATCAGTAGCCTATAATTATTCTATAACGTAACATATAGAAAAGCTGGTTCTTTGCATTTTTTAACAGCTCGATCGATACCTAACCGATTTTAAACGCATGCAATCAAAGGAGCAGCTATTGCACATCAGAATTTTGTAGCGGTGCTTTCACCAGAACAATATAAACATAGGAAGCAACTGGCTAAGAGGCACCTGCTTCTCCAAGCATAGGAATGTTTTGGCTCAGTACATTCATTCCATTCAAGACATTAAAACACAGTATATTGGGAGCTGCTGGTGACTCACGGCGAAATAATTTTTGCAATCAAAGGTCGGCAAATGACATTTACTATCTTATCAACCTATCGTGGTCACTCCGGTAAAATTACAGAAGATAGTGTGCAATCATACATTTCATATATCGACACAATGATGTTTGTCATCAAAGAGCCAGATTCATGAACGAAATATGGCTACCAAAATTACGTTTAGGATGGCAGATGCGGCAAGAACTTTGATTCACTGTGTGTGGGTAGTGTCAACTTGCGCCCGCTTTATATCAATGTATAATGTCGAGAAGCAATGCCAATGTGGTGTTGTCGTTTATGACCGATGTCGAACTATGCTGATGCACTTTTCTTGAAATAGTTTGGACTCTAAAATAATTATACCAATGCATCCCCCAACTTAAGTTTATTAAGTGCATAACATTAAACGCATAACCATAGCACCATCAAGATGAAACTAAACCGAACCAAATAAAAAAAAGAGCAACGGTAAGTAATTTTGAGTCTGGTTTTTGTATCGATTATTTGGTCGATAGTTGCAGGGAGGCAATGGTCGGCCCTCGGCTATAGAAATAAAAAATAAAATTAATGTGATGATGCTATCATGTGATCGTCATACAAAGTGTGTTATCTGGTTGATCACAAGAGGGTAATTGAACAACACCTAGAAGTAAAATTGCGCTTATTACAATACAGACACATTGGCAAGCTGTGACTATCCATTACACGTGGAATGTAAAGAGACTCTTCTGTTGAAACTGCATGCACTGGGCTCGCCATCAGCATTTTTTTTTTTTTTTATAAACTTAATATGCAGTTGTTTTATATATAAAACACACACAAAAAGCAATATAAATATTCGGTTTCAGAATATGGCCAGTTTTGTGGCGTATGATATTTTGGATGATGATGATGATGATGATGATGATGATGATGATGATGATGATGATGATGATGATGATGATGATGATGATGATGATGATGATGATGATGATGATACAAATCAAAGTAATGATATATCTCTATGGGGTAAATTCCACAACAAGGGTGCTTTGAAGCGCTAAGTACTAGTTGCTAAGTGCATGCATTAGCCTCGAAATGCTCCGCGAAACAAAATGTTTCCAATATTGACTGTAAGATATTTGAATTAGCTGTATGTCTTTTGAAGCTCGGAAGTTTATTCCACTAGAATGGTTAGCAGCACTCAAAGCCCACCGCTGCTCCGCTGCTGACAAAATATAAGAAACTTGCAGTGAGCATTTGTAAGCCGACCTCAGCCATTTTCCTGTAGTATAGGGAGCGAAAAAATCTTGGAGGTACGTTGGTGCCATCTTTATTACGTACTTGTAAACCCGTATCCTGTGATTAGCTTTACTGCGATATTTCGTATTTTTGTTTTTTTTTGCAGTTGATGTACAAGGGATACAGGAGCGCCATGGAGAAGAGCATTGCAGATGTGACAATCCATGTATTACTTCCACCGGTGACGATGGGTGCAGAAAATGCTTTATTTGGCAGATATTGAGGATCTGTATATATGAGCTTTTGCGTATGCCTGTGACCTCTGGTTTCATTGTTGCAAAATAAGCTAACATTACACCGATGCTTCTGGCTGCAATTGATAGATTTAATTTGTAGTTATTGATGCATAAGCTTTGGGATGTTAACATATTAGACATCTGTCTCGACGATATGACCAAATATTTAATTCTGTCATTTTCGGATGATGTTGACGCATCCATGTTTAATCTTTCTTTTGCATTATTGCGGATTTGCAATTGCGCATCGAGATATTTTGGATTACAGCTTGAATATAGCATGGTATCATCAGCATGTAGGTGATAATGGTATCAGAATTTTTTATTAGGCGACTAAGCGACGATGTGCATAGAGCAAAGAGCAGCGGTCATATGAACGATCTCTGAGGCACACCACAACTGACAGTTTTAAAGAAATACTTAATGCCTTTTAAATATAAATAATTCGTTGGGCCTTTATCATATGTGATGAACCTATTTAGTACGGTATTTCTCACACCAATGGTTTTAACTACTTGTATAAGACACATATGCTCCACAGTGTAAAACGCCGCGGGGGGCCTTAGAGCACCTCCACTACAACCTTCTGCTAGACACGTTCATGGATAATGTCGTTTGGGACTTTTACCAGTGCTGTGACAGTGCTGTAATCATCATATATATATGCTTCATATATATGCAGAGTTATGCAGCCAACACCTTGTTATAGTAGCTTTGATGTGAATGCTAAATAAGAGACTGGCTTAATGTTCTCCAGTTTGTTTTGTCTTGAGAAGATTTCTTGAAGAAGGAAAAAGCAGTGCAGATTCTAGTGAGTCACTAAAAATTCCTGTTGATAATGATCTGTTGATCATACGTGTGTGAACAGAGGCAAATATTTTCCCTCATTCATGATGTTGGGAAACGGTCCAATTCACAATGATCATTACGACATGATAATATTGTCTTTGTGCACTAGCGTTATGTTGCAATTAAAATTGGTCGAAAAGCTTGCATATGAGAGACATTGATATGTTTTTATTTATTTCTATGCAGAACTCACTGAACTTGTTGACCATAGAGTGAACATACAAATCAGGCGGTAGGGGGTCAGGCTTGAGCCCAAATACCTTACGCACTAAGTTTAAAACGCTGCTTGGTATTCCCTTCGCTGTTAGTGATTCGCACTGTGTTGTGATTTACAGTGGCTTGCTTCACTGTTTTGTTTTCTAGATAACGTTGCTTGATACATGGTTCTCTGTGAATCTGAGGTGCGTTCTTCTCCAAGGTCACATTGTCTGTCTTCGGTTTTGTATTGCTTTGCCAATCCCAGCAGTGTAATGAATGTAATGTAGCAGGTTTTGTGCAGGCGCGAGTGTGTCGAGAAGATCGCAAGCACGATGAGAATACAATACCGCTGGGTGGAACCCAAAAGATTGCTGACAAATTGAAAATCTAGAGGGGAATAGGGGTCACAGTTGTCACTCAACGAATCGATTGTCGCCGCAGCATGCCATAGGAGGTCTATATCATAAGGGGTCAATATCACAAGCAATCGAGCATTTTCCTCAAATCAAGGGATTGGATAAAACATATTGTTTCTCAGGGCTTTGTTTCCCAAGCCCGTCGATATATGAGTGGTATTCTCTGAGGTGTCAACATATTCGAATGCGCCATGATAGCCTTTGCGCTAAAATGAATGATAATATGGTCGTGAGCTTATTTTTAGGGACCGCACTATGAATTCTTTACGGCATATGCTTTTCACGCAGCGTTCATTCAGAAGTATACCACGCTATGATATAGTGAGAATAACACCATTATTCCCAGGGTTTGTTAAATGTCCCCAGCGAGCTAATGGTGATACTGGTGTCAATGGTGGGAATCCCGGGAATGTATATCACGCTTATTCCCAAAGGTAGACTCACAAATCTCCGTGAATTTATTACAATAATCATGTCTAGATGATGTTGCAATGTCGCTTGTTATGTTGATTGACAGAGACGTCATATGCAACAACATATTTGTTTACGATGATAACACGTATACCCTTATGCCGAGTTGTGCGATGGTATGTGTTCCTCTGCCTAAAACATTTTCAATGTAAGTCTCTGCGGAGATGTCAACTATAATAGACGATTATTGGCTTCATATGCCAATGTGGGTAGGTAAGAAAAGCTTTCCTAATAATCTGACCCGGAACCATGCCCTGATACCGGTTTGGATTAATATATACATTTGTTACAAGCAAATGATATACCAATAATTGACTACGTAATATTTCAAGTCGTACTTCGATACTGTAACATACTGATATGAAAGGGGCACGAGAAACGACAAAACACAAGGTGTCCTGTTACTATACATTGAACAATTGACAAAAATAACCAGGATTATATGTATTTTTGAAAACAAGAATCCCTTTTATCAATACTAAATTTGTGAGTCTATTCGTTGTAAATGTCAGAGAAAACGTTTACAGTTAGATTTAGCATATGACGCGCGACAGTAAATATGCAACTGCTGGCGATGGTTGTCAAGTAGCAAATGCAATTGTAACATGCCACCCCTTGTAAATGTGCAATGCTTACCCAGACGGTTTTCAGTCTATATACTACCCAATCTCAACGCACAGTATCGTTCATGACTTCCAAAATCAATTAAAGGTTGGACGACGCAGTGCATTTTTTAATCACATTTAGTGGGTGGTGTTCGCTTATCTTTAGCTATGTTTATACGACAGCTTAAAGTATTTGTGGAAGGCAGTTTAAAGGACATTCATCCGGAAGCATATCTCGGAGTTGATGCTATACAAATGACATATATCTCGCGGTTGTAAGCGATAGTGTAGGACAGAGTACTACAGAATAGGTAGCATATTGGTCCGTTTTATTTAATATCGGTCCCACGCACTAGGCGCTATGGCTGAAAAGATTGGAACTAGCATTAATAGAACGCAACGGAATGATCTTTGAGCATAAGCTTGAAGGGAATGCAACATTATCTTCAACGGGCTGATCTGTGCGCGTCAATATTGCTAAAACTACACGGTGTATTCTCTCGAAAATAGATTTTCCATTATGTTTTCTCAATACCGGTGTGCGATAGCCAGAGATGAGTTACATATTGCATCGTTACCATTGTTGAACATTGCATTGCTTTCTAATGACTTTAAATCGACTATATTAGATTGTAACGTTGCCGAATGGGTTTGTTTACGACCGAATTGTGATAGTAAGTGTTGTATGTTTCAGCAGCCACACCATACAGGATTGATTAGGCAAGTACTAAATATCTCCGCTCCGTTAGATTTGATGGGTGAGTGTACCCAACAAAATTGCCAGTCATTGCTTATTAAAGGAGGGAATATCAAAGCGCATTGCTACGTAGGCTGCACCGGTCAAGGCAGGTACCGACAACAGTAAGTTTGTGAAATTATATTGGTGCTATTGCCTTGATATTGCTAACCTTAAAATATGTTGATGCTAATGCGCCCACATACCATAACCCAATTATGCCCGAAGTAATTCGACCCTTATCTAAACGTACTATATATAAATTCTTTTGAATATTTGGCAAATTGCGGTTACTATACATTATGTAACGGGGACTGTATTGTCGATAATATTTGGCATGTTTGTTTTACAACCGGTCACTCGTGATTGTGAAGATGATGATGATGATGATGTTGATGATGATAGTTATAATGATGAGGAGGAGGTGGAGGAGGAGAATAATGTTGATGATGACCACAAGAACGGTCAATTTACGGTAGAGAATGCGATTAGGCGGTGTAGAAGGAAGTAGATTACTGACACATTATGCATTTAGTGGGGAATACTAATGTTAATGAATAGAGCGTTGGAGAACATTATTATACGCAAGAACGCTTTGCACCAATGTCACGGTGGCATAGCAATTCTTATTCGGCATGATAGCACTATTGCTTCCCCCAATTATCTTAACGAAACGTTCAGGGAAGCCATATTGCACATTACTCACATTGCAAAGTGATTGCTAATTCTAGAGGTATTCAACACGTTCTCATATTGCGCGAGTGCTGGTTGAAGTGGGTCCTTTTCCGCTCTCATCAATGTCATCCTTATATTGGTCATCACCACAAGCTAACAAATCGCTTTGACGATATTTCTAAGATGCTTATCTTGGTGTGAATGCCAACATACTTTCTTTTAACGGCGCGATGTCGATGACAACCCTCGAACGAAAGCCTTCATATCATGCACTACTGGTAATACTACATTCAGGGCATACATTGTGCGCTTCTGTAGATGAATGTGATGTAATGATTGACAATATACATGTCATGTTGCTGTTAATACAGCAGTTGATCAAGCAGCATCGTTTCAAATTTAACGCACTACGGCAAATAAATTCGCTCAAACTCTTGTATTTCTAAATATTCTAGCTACTGAGGAATGATTTGCGAATCAGAAAACTTGTTCAGGGAAAAGGTCTATGTAATATAATCATAACATACTGCAAGTCCTTCTGCTCATTGCTGAATAATGCATCAGGTTAATTTTAATTCCTTTGATTTTTTTAATTCCTAAGCGTTGGGTGGCATAATTTAATGCTCTTTGAGAACGTTATCGAGTTATGATGCTTCATAAAATTTTGAGTTGACGATTTTTATTGTTAGTTAAAATATTGACCTGCAAGATATCAGTAAAACACGATCGAATTCCAGAAATAGGCATTAACTCTGTAGCAGTTGCTGGATCGAACTCGAAGCAGTTTGCCGTAATAATTATTATTCATTATGCCACTGAAAGCGCCATTCAGCCTCGCATTGTCTATTAATTTCATTACTACACAGGTTTGACGAGGCCTTAATACGGTATTATAGATGCTTACAGGTAAAACAGTCATATGATATATAATTAGCAGATGCCAAGATTATTTCATTGCGTAGAAAGCAGGGCCGGTCGCATGGCCAGCATTTGCTGTTAGCTGTAGTTGCAAATATATAATTACAGTCAAGACTTGGGGCGACAACCTAATTTTATACAACATAAACTTAATACGTTGCGATCATGCCTAGCTCTCCATATACATATATATATATATATATATATATATATATATATATATAGATATATATATATATATATATATAGATATATATAGAGAGATATATATATATATATAGAGAGATATATATATAGATAGAGATATATATATATATATAGAGAGAGATATAGAGAGAGATATATCTATCTATCTCTCTCTCTCTAGAGATATCTATAAGATCCCTCTCCCTCTCTTTCTCTCCCTCCTCTCTTTTCTCTCCTAGAGATCTAAATCTCTCTCTTTATCTCTATCTATCTTATCTCTATCTATCTCTCTTATCTCTATCTATATATCTATCTCTATATATATCTGTCTATATCTATATCTCTCTCTATATATATATCTCTATATCTCTATTTATATATCTCTACTATATATATATATCTCTATATCTATATATATATATATATATATATATATATATATATATAGACTTACAATAGCTACCATTTTGTACAATATCCATATATACCACCATTTTGGTTTTTTTGTCGAAACCACATCATGGCAGTGGCAAATCATTTTTAACTTATGTTATCATAGTCCAATAATAATTTGCAGCAGTCAAATTAAATTAATTTTTATAAATATTTTCGTGGGAGAGAATATATATATATTGGTTAAAAAAAGTCGGTTAAAAAAAGTCAGGCCCCAATGGTCATGCAAAACATCAACCATATTGTTACATACTACATATGCAACCAATTTGACTCATACTATACACACAACCTAAATTTGATGACTGTTCGTAGAGGCGCGACTATATTTCCACATGTGCTGCCTGGAGCACATAGAATGAGCAGCATCAATACACACTGCTATCGCCATAAATTTAATTTCCCATGGAGTCTAGATCACTTTTTGACATTCAGTCAGTTCGCAAATTAATAAGTAAAGATGATGATGATGATGATGATGATGATGATGATGATGATGATGATGATAATGATAATGATGATGATGATGATGATTAAGATGATGATGGTGATGATAATGATGATGATGATGATGATGACCATAGTGAAGGGGTATTTTCTACCTCCTAGGTAGCATATACCCCATTGTAAAGTAGCAAGTACCCCAATGTGGGGTATTTGTTACCCAGACATGGGGTATTTGCTACCGACATGGGGTACATGCTACCTGAAGGTGGGGTACTTGCGACTCATTGCTTGTGGCAGGGTTCCGACATTGCCTCACGGGGTAAATGATACCTTGTCATTACGGGAAATTTCACGGACAGGCATGGTAATGCACTTATTTCTGTAATAATTGAACCCAAGTATTGATAAAGTGCATGAGACGTTTAGTACAGTAACATGGTTATAAAACAAACCTGACTGAATCGATTTGCAGCATAATCTGGTGTTTTACACCCAAATGCAGTGCATTCGGAAATAATTTGCCTGGTTCGGAAATATAATTTCTGTGTATCGTAAGCTTCGATGTCAATACAGTACGAAACATCATCAGAGTGTACCATCACGTCGACATGTCGTTTTCGCCACCTGGTTGCGTGTTTAAAAGACCCTCTCGTTAAATTCAATAACAAATCTGAATGGCCGTTGTTATCGGTTGAATGCGCAAACATTAGATTGGATGTGTCTTCTCAAAGAGTCACCCTGACACAGGTTAAACACGACATTACATATGCTCGCTATGATAGTTGGTTTGGTTGTTTATGAACATTGGCGATAAGTAAACTTTCAAACAATTATTCATCCGAACAGATTTAACATAATACGCTACCTTAAGCATGGTAAAATAAAATTCTTATATACGTTATTAGCGCTTGATATGGATGTGTTTATGGTTCAGTTCACAATTTTAGGTTGACCTACACGTGGCTCTTTTGCGTTACTTTTCTGCTGATCTACGAATAGTCTAACTGTCCTATGGGCGGCGGGCTTTGAATCCAAAGATTCAGACACATGATGCACGATGCAAGCTCCTTGAAGTGGGAAACATGGTACAATTAGTTTGAGGTAACGGCTACTTTGAGTTCTGGAATTGGATTATGGCATTAGGTTCTGGATGGTCACAGGGAGTACACCTTGACATTGGCGAACAAGTTACATATATGTCATGATTACGGAATCATGTGTGGACTGTATACGATTGAGAATGGACATATATCTTGCCTCAAGGCTGACTTTATGTCTTTGTGATAGTATGTAGCGTATTATATGAATTTAGATGTTAGAGACGTTATTGTCTCAATTTATATATTATAAGAATCAACAATTCAAAGTCATACCAAACCGGTAGCGTTTACATAATTCATTAGATGCTGTAAATGCCACCAATTGGTCAAAACAGTTTTCTTAATATGGGGTATACGCTACCTGGGCCTTGGTACGGTCGGAACCCGACAGATTTTACCTCAGCCATTGGTATTTGTTACGCAAACTATGATACAATGCCACAACATACTCAAGAAAAGAGTTAGATAATTGTAACCAATAATCACTTCTATATAATTCAGATAAAATAGTGCTGCGTAAAGTATACTCATGGACGTTTTCCCCCAACTCGGGATAAGTATTAACCAGGACACGTAGCCTTTTGTAACTTAAGATATTAATTCTACGGACAATATTTGGGTGTTATATTGGAACAAATAGTAGCATGTATCTGATATCAACCCAAGTGTCTTCACCCTCGGGTGTAGCTTAACAATTTTAAACTGCAGCAAAATTGATTGGGGGCATGTGTAGGTCAAAAAGTTTTCCACGTCCATATCTTATGCAGCAAATCATGTGGTCATTACCACAGGTAGCATATAGCCCACGTTGAGCTAAAGTTATCCGGACTTGACATGTGCGGCAGTTTGGATTCTACATGATTCAATATTTCTAGATGCTTATTAGACATAATACCATGTCCATAGTTATATGATATCTTATCACTTTACGTATCATTACCACATAAATGAGCCCGTTACTATGAATCTTAAAATCCTTGTTGCCATGTCCTAACGCTAGACAGCTGCGATTTGTCAGAGTTCGTGGCGCTAAACCAACTTTCAATAGCGTGTTCCTCATATCGATGCCAACTACTCCAGTGTCTGAGTAGCGAATTCTCGACCGCTAGTGTATAGCAACGCCATTCAAAACAAATTAGATCTTGGATAAGATACATTTGTAAACTGGTTAAGCATGTACAGGTCCATATGAGCCATATGTAGCGTATCAAATACCCCATGTCTCGGGTAGCATCTGCCCCATTTCTGACAAAGCTATGGTCCAGGTAGCATATACCCCAAATTAAAATTAATTGTAGCTGCATTACATGATTGCGACTGATGGGTGAAACATACAATGTCTAGTTCATGTGCATGTTTTGTGTAATGGTATATATATATATATATATATATATATATATATATATATATATATATATATATATATATATATATATATATATATATATATATATATATATATATATATATATATATATATATATATATATATATATATATATATGCATGTACGAATATGGTCCGAATGATACGTATCTGGCCCCATTGTGATTTTCTGATACCGGTGTAACATAGTGTTTCAACGTAACATTGAGTGGTCCGAGCTGTAAATATAGGTCCTTGTACTACACTAAACAATGCAAAGCCTGTTAGATATGTACACTGCTAGCGGTACATCTAAATTACCGCTCTTATGCTTGCTGATAGATGGAGGCACGCAGCTCAACCTCAGCTAATGTAAATAACTCCGTTCATTAGCTGAGTTATATTTAGAAAGGCAATGTGGTGAATACAAAATAAAAAAATTTTAATTGTAAAGTTTATTGCCAGCCGTAAAGTTACAAACAACCAAAGAGCGCATTCGCTTTTATGAACTACTCCTTGCAGTGTACACACTCTACACCACACCTACAACACCCCTATACATAGTATACATTATTTACTCAACATTACACATTCAACAATACAGCTATAGAATGTCTATACAATCTACGCTATGCCTACATCACCTTGATTCATATTAAACATCATGTGTACAACGCATTGATAGATATTACACTTCATGTACACAACCTATACTGTGTGAAACATCTTAAATCATGTCTATGCACCCCAAAACAACCTAATACATAGCATACATCATGCACTCAACCCTATCTATGAGAACAACGCCTACATTCATAGTATATATGTTGTTCACACCATATAAACTAAGCCTACTACTATACTCAGTCTCCACGATGAGTACCACACATACATTTATAGTATACATGTTGCTCACGCCCTCACCTAAACCTACAACAACATGATACACAGCATACATCATGTTCTCAACCTTTGCTATGTTTGCAACAGAGTATATATATTGTTCAAACCTAACACCAAGCGTACCAAAACTTGATACATAGCAAACATCATGCACTAAGTCTCAATTATGTTTACAATATCTTCATTCAAAGTGTAGATGTTTTTCACGTCCTTTACAGAGCCTACGACAACTTAATACATGGCATACATCATGTTTTCAATCGGAATTATGTGGCACAGCCAGTACATTCAAAATAAATATGTTTTACATACCCTTCATAAGGCATACAGCTCATTTGATACATAGCATACAGCATGTACCCAGTCTCAACTATGTGTACAACACCTCATGTACATAATTATATATTGTGTGTACAACATCTACAATCATGGTTTACAAGCTCTATACACCCTACAACAACACATTGATATATGGCATACATAATGTTCTCAACCTATACTTTGTGTATAACATTTACATTTATGATATGTAAATGTTGTACACACTTTTCACTTGACTAATAACACCTAGATACATAGTATACATCATGTATTCAATCTGCATCATTTTTACAACATCTACATTTATAGTATATATGATCACACCCTGCACTAAGCCAGCAAAAGCCTGATACATAGTGTTACCAAATACTTTGTTATGAGGTATATGAATTAAAACATTGTACACATAGCATAGGTTGACAACCAATGTGCGCAATATACTTAATTCACAGTATGTAACTACACCTACACCTTGATACATAGTGTGCACCATGAACTCAACCTCAACTATGTGTACAACATATATATTCATGTTGTATATTAGGTTCTCACTCTACACTATACCTGAAACATCTTAATACATAGCATACATCAGGTACTTAAGCTTTTCTGTGTGTATACCATCTACATTCGAAAATATATGGTGTACACAAACTAAACCTTGATAAATAGTATGCATTATGTACTCAACCTATCCTAAGTGTATATGATCAACATTCATTGTATACAATGTGTACTCAATCTACAACACAGTGATACATAGCACAGTACTCGCCCAAGACTATGTATACAATCTGTATATTCCTGTAAAAGATAATGTACGCTCTATACACTCTATACACAACACCAGAAGCCACAGTTTCAAGTACAGGCTGAATTGGGGCTAGTAATTTAAATTCTTCAGGTTCAATTAATGCAAGTAAGTTGTATTGTTCCCCATCATTATAACTATGAAGACTGTTTTCACTACACACTTAGGTGTGTATATTCCACACTTGGTGTTTGTAACAGCATACATTTGAAATACTCCACTTGGTTGTTATTTCGACAGTATCTGACAATGCTATAGCTTCTAGTTACTCCTATTCATGCAGCCACTTTGAGTTGCACACTGACTTCTTACCCATGGTACACATCCTTCTCTCATTTCTCCTTATTGCTTTAGTAACTGTGTTCAGTAGATGTTGTGTAACCAGTGCAGTCATTGTCTTTCATGTTTATTGGTACATGCTGTTGTGGCACTGTA
>CM067355.1:42639722-42754722 GCA_034190875.2 Urechis unicinctus
TACATAAACGCATACATACCTATATATTCATTCATACATACAACATACATGCATACAATATATACCTATTCACTTACACCATGCATACATGCATACATACATACACATGCATACATACAAAATACATATATACCTACATACACACAATACATACATACATACATACATACATACATACATACATACATACATACATACATACATACATACATACATACATACATACATACATACATACATGCATGCATGCATGCATATAACACTTATACAACACTTATGCACACTATTCTGATAAACAAATTATGATAGCAACAAGTGGAAAGGCAAAACAAACACTTAAAATATATTTGGGATAATGTAGATTATGTTGTTTATTAATATATCGAGCTATTTCCCTGATCACTATGGAGAGTCCCCCCACCCCCCTTCCCCGGTATATCCAGTGTCTTCTGTCTGTGATTAGATCTTGCCACTCTCTAACAGGGTACACTTCATCCAATCATTTACATCTCCTTGTACACACATAGACCTACGTAGATAATATGTCAACTGTTGTTTACGTCTCCGACAAACAAATTTACTTAACTATCGCCCACTGGGTCTCCCAATATGTTACCACTGTATGTTTCTTGAAAAGATTACTAAGTTTGCATAACTAGCACAACTCTTCAAATTGATTTATAACTTACCCGATATGCCTCCTGTCAGTCGCTTTCTTGAATAAACACCGTCGGCATTGGCATCAGCTGTCCGCCCGCGTGAATCGCCCGGGTGACATCGAGCCGTTTCGCAGTCAATAAGTTTTGTCCCGGGCGTTTCGGCCCCTAACAAACGTGAATGACAGGAGAGCCGTTTCAATTCAGGCAGGAGCCAATCATTCTCTGTAGAGGTTGTTGATGGTAATTCAATTCACTACCTCTGGAACGACATTTCCTTTAACCATTTTAAACGTGGTTTTAACTGGCGATCTCTACTGAATTTGAAGGTTAGAAGTAAGATGTCGCCATTGCCATTGTCGGATCTCAAAACGATTCGATGGTATTCGTTTTAAGATAGGAAAACCCGAATATTTATTGAAATGGAATAATAAAAGTATCGATCTTTATCAATTCTTATATACACTTGTGTTTCATGACCTTCTCTTTGGTAAGTAATTTGAAATATCGAAATTGATACCACGTGATGTGTTGTGTTAGGGTTAGCTAGGGTTAGCTTTTACGCAAGAATGACTGAACAGACTAGTCAGAAACTTCGTTCTCATATTAAAAAAGATGCAGATTCGTGGTATTTATAACGACTTATTGCCTTCAAGCTGTACTTTTCTGTTAAGATATATATGAAAATTGGGGTAGTTGCTACCTTAGATGGTACATCAAAAAATACGCAAAATGCAAATAAAACACTTCTCACCAAATGTAAGCCTATGCAATTGTGTATGCTAACCTGGAAATACCCATTAATTCTCCATATATCAAAATTTACTTTATAAATATCAAAAAAAGGGTGAAACTATGTTCCGTTTAAATTCGGTAAAACCAAAAGTTGTTTCAACGTTAAGTGTATGACAATAAAAGCATTTGGCAGACAGCCTTAAAATGGGCTTTTTTAAAAACGCTGAAATCGCTGGTGGTGTCTTTTGATGTGTTCCTTATGGCATTCGTGCCAAAGTTTTTACTATTTTCTAGCTCCGATAACCAGCATGTTAAAGAAATAAATTCAGGTAGCAAATACCCCAATGTCACTGATTAATTAATTAATATCTTCCAAAATATGCCCATCTTCGCCAAATTAATAAGCTAGGTACATTATTCAATGTAAGATGCTACCATCTAATCACTAACATATGAAAAACAACCTTTTTTTCTGATCATTTTTGACTTCCAAATTCCAGGTAACAAAAACGATGGAATCATCACCGTGGTGATGATGATGATGATGATGATGATGATGATGATGATGATGATGATGATGATGATGATGATAAGAACTGAATAACAACAACAATATTCCACTTATGGCTTGACAAGTGTTTAATTGCCCACAATTATCAACAACATAAATATTAAAACCTTGTGTTAATTGCGTAATATTCACCGTTTCCGTACAAACAAAGTCGGTGTCAATCAATGTATATATATATATATATATATATATATATATATATATATAGATAATATATATATATATAGATAGATATATATATATATATATAGATATATATAGTATATATATATATATATATATATATAGATATATATATATATATATATCTCTAGTATCAACGTATATATATATATATAATCTATAATCTCTAGATATCTATATCTAGAGAAGAGGTCTCTCTATATAGGATATATCTCTATTCTATATATCCTATATCTCTCTTCTCTCTCTCTATATATACTCTCCTCTCTATATCTCATCTCTCTATATATATATATGCTTGTATCTTGTATCAAGTATTTTATTTGTTCAACTCCTTAAATATTTATCAGATTGACTTGGATTTGATTCGGCAGAACCGGTCGAGGTGTACAGTAGGAATATTCGGCTTGATGTTCCGAAGAACAAATGGTAAATGGTGTGTCAGGCTGTACTTGAATCTCTGGGCGCGTCCATGGCGTGTTGCACTACAGCTTAATTTGCTGCGGAGAGCACGCTGTTTCACGTGTAGTATTAACCAACATTTTAATTTGATTAATCTTCGGTAAATCATAGTCATCAAAGACTTGTCCGACGTGTTCCGTGCCTACTCTTGCTACCGGCAGGGGGTGCGAGGCTGCGTATTTTTTGCAATGAAATGCGTCATGGCAATAGGTGTCATTCAAAACTCTAGGCCAAATATACGTTGCTAAAAACGCCTGATCATTGTTCCCTGTGATCAGCTTCTGAATTGGTTGCTTTAGAATGGAGGCGAAGGGACCTCGTCGCGCGCCCCACATACCGGCCATGACCGCCATGCTCTGGCCTGGATGGTCTCGTATGCAGTGGAATGTTCGTCCAGATCGCAACCAATCTTCTACCAGCCTCTCTTCTATTGATGATGGTAATAAAAACGTCCACGTATCCGCAGTGTATGATGATATTTTGCTCCCTGTTGTGCCGAAGATTCTAGCAACCAAAGTGTTCCATGCGCTCCGCATTTGCCCATTAGCACAGCCCCAAATATCTTCTCCCGAATAAACTAAACGAAATCTTTGGTGCTATTGAAATGCATTGCGGTATTTAGACCATCTGTAACAATAAAACCAACTGAATTCATGAAGCGGTATTTCATACCACCACAACTATATGGTATATTATTCGGTTCGTTGTAATTCTGAATTGTGTCATTTTACGTTGTTATCGTGACTGTTACCATGATGAAGTTTCTACAGGGACTTACCTGTCAAGCTGATGTCAATGTTCTGATAGCGTATGCACAAATCCTGTCGCATTACAATCAACTTCAATATTGAAGTCAACGGCCGCTTGTATAATGTACAGACGCACCAACCATGGTATCCACAGCCGTATTGGCAGTCCCGCTGATTGGGTTGTTCATTGATGGGATAAATTGGTACCAACGATTGATATTTTTGCTCCCGGTTGTGCTGCGAATGTCTACTTCTAGAGACCAACCAACTTCGATCTAAGTATTGCCGTCCGCTGTTGGGTTGTTCCTTGATGGGATAAATTGTGCTATATCTTCGATGTTGATATTGATGGGAAAGATGCATCCTAGTGCTTCATAGTGCGATATTGTCATGCATATATCAGCTGATGAAGATATGGTCGCCCCATGCGTGTGACACCCACGAACAAAATCATTTATATCCACACTACATTGGTGTTGTTTTGACGTTATGAGAAACATCCCAACTCCGTTCAAATAAGCATCAAATGCAAAATCGTGCCACAGCCTTCTAGGGTAGCTAGACGAGGACTCAGATACAGCACGAGAAATAAGAAGAACTGTTTTGTTGAATGCTGGACAGAGTCTGCCTAAAGCACTTCCAAATATTCTGCGTGGGTCACTTAGCTTCAAATTTGATGTCAGCAACACAGTAATATTGCGCCACATTAATTCTGATTATAACGCTTTTAAATCGGCTACACTGGAAACGGGATGGTGCGATCGAATTCTCACGACTTATGTCACCGACCTTACTTACTCATTAGGCAAATTAAATCGATTCACTCCCCATGCCTCGCGGATTCTTTTTACCAGACAGGATAAGAATTAACATATTAGTTCCCGCCACCCACTTCTAATTGCTTATAACAGCATAATTGATATCGATGCTGTTTCACCCATTTTTCTGTGGTTTAACATCTTCAGGGTATATAATTAGTCTATCATTGGTACCTGGTATTTATATCCTACATTGGTTAAAAGAATATCATAATGAAATTAAAAACTGTTGAATATAGTTACGTAGGTATAGGGAAAATGAGGTCGGAAAGGGTTTATTAAAGTACGAGTTGTCTCATTATCTGAAATGAGTAGATCATAAACTAACCAAGATCTCTCTCACATTTTTCCGAGGTCATGATGGAGCCTAATGAATGTTCAGCACCAACAATTTTACGATCGGAGGTAATTCCGTGCTTATTCTTGCTGAGCATGCTGATGCTACAGATATATTCAGAACGCGAAAATATCGTAGCATAGATGAAAACAAATTCACACATATGGTAAATGAACTAAGCACAGCTTAGCATTTTATTTTGATGAGCGATTGATAGAAATGAGCTTGGTAACAAGATTGTTGTTAACTCTTTTGACGGAAATTGAAATTGGTAAGGTTGACTATCGTGCGCTAACAGCGTGTACATATATGCTGCCGATACTTGGGACGACCGATCGTAGGGTATAAGGCAAAACTGGAGAAGCACATCGCCTGTTGCTTTTAATATGAATGAGCATCGCCACCATAGCCTGAAAGGGATGGGCTGGAACATACGAGGCTAATCAAGCACATAAACTACATCACATGCATGCCACAAAGGCTACCCATTGTTCACTCGACCACAGAAGGTGTTGGTACAGACCTGATTACAGAACAGTGAAATTATAGATACGATGGTAAAGGTTAGATGTGCCTGATGGCTTGACGAGAGCCCTGTCTTACTAACTCAAAGTATTTAAAACCGAAACTGAGGAAGCTAAATCCTTTTAACCATGTTTGTCCAAATCACAATGTCAGTGTTTGCATTTACCTGTTTTTATAGTTATATTGATAATGCCGCATGATGGCCCCACTGCAGGCTTCTGTAGTCATGGCTACGTGTAGCCACAAACATCATCCATCATCGGCCCTAGAATAAGATTGACGATTTTGTACATAAAGCCATTTAACGAGCAACATCTGATGACACTGCATACACGTCCACGCTCGAGGCGCCATGTTGTAAACAACTCCTACACAAGTCCTGAACCGATTCAAAAAACTCAACTAGTACATTGTCGTTGTACATTGGAGTGTTCCCTGCTGTGTAACAATACCTAATCCGGTACATTGGATAATCTTTGGTCTGATGGGCTAGTTTGTGTCTTCCATTCATCACGCGTACATAGTTAACAGAACCAGGCTTGACAACTGCTGAAGGATCCAACCTGATCCGTGAACCTTTATCACGTAAGTTGCATTTATAATATTTCCTGTTTTCATTTTACCGTTCCTATTTCTTAACAAAATCATACATAATATACACCCAGTCACCAAGATGGCTAGTTCGGATATTGAATCTCTAGAGATCGATTTGCGCATCTCTATGCAATAAATTGAATGCATGAGTTAACTTATATCAGCATTAAACAACAAATGTCGATTGTTGAAGCACAAGCACCCTCTTCCCCACTTAATACACACCAATCGTCAACACCCTCTTCCCAAACCGGTCCCACAAATCCCTGACAGAGCAGCACTGGCGACGCTGCACCTACATTACTGCGCCAATTAACAACAACCCCACGCATCTGCATAACTCAAGCAATGTACCAATGCCCTGCACTACCCCGTCCCACCTGACAATGTCCGCACCCTTCCATGCAGCGCAAGCCCATCCTGTTAACTTTGACGGGCTCGACAATCATTTGGATGATTGGCTTGAGCGTTTGAAAGGTGCGCCAGCTGACTTACCTGTCAGCTCGCGCCGAGGCCGATGCTGAAATATCACAACATCATGTCCAGATTTCGTTACTGTGATCGCATGCACAAAATTATCCTTAAACAACTTAAAATATTGTCACGACAAATATATTACACAGAGAAATCCGTCAGCAAAAATCACCACCTCCGCATTAAGGGTCCAAAAGGGTTCCTTTGGAAGGGTTCCTTTGGAAGGGTTCCTTTGGAAGGGTACCTACATCATCTCCGGTCAAAAACGCTGCCGGAAGAGGTACATACATATACTACTACCACAGCGGTATGCTGCGTCATCATAATTTCTAAACTTTTCAAGAAATGTATTATGATTGTTTCGCAGGTATGGCATGAAAAATTCCCAACTTGCCACTAAAATGCAACCGCCAATAAATGTTATATCTGGCTATATACTGAAACGAATAATGTCATGGTTTTTATTCAATCTTTCTGACAGCCACCCACTTCCCTTACAAGAGAACTCTCTCCAGAACTCTCCAACAGTGGATTGCAGTGACAGGCAGCACCCAAATTCTGAACCTAGAGTGGTCTAACATGACACAGGTACACACTTCATTACTACGCACATCAAATCGTCATCCATGGTCTGTTTCATCCATTAAATCATTTGACTTAAGCTTCCAGGTTCCTGCATTACAGGAATTTTTGGGACTGGATACGTAGCCTATCTGGTGGTCAAAGACGATAAATCCAAGACAATGCAAAATGGGTGGCATCGCATCAATGAATGAGCAAACGCCGATGTTCCGACCTGGTCGTGTCCACTGTAAGGGATGGGCGAGAATATAACACATGTAACACCGCTCACGTAAAGGGGATATATCGAGGCTAATCAAAGCACCAAATGAAACCTGTGATCGCATGCATGCCCGGCGAATCCATTTTTACCTCGACAACAAGATCAGACAGCCTTGCATGCATTCGATCTGATATATCAATAAATGAGCTACACTGATTATGGTGCAATCAAATTTTCAGTGAAAATTAAATCGATTCACCTAGTCAACTCCCCTCGACTCGCGGAGTCTATATATCAGACAGAATAAGCCGAAACATAGTGGTTACTGCCACGAAATCGATGCTGCTTTTCAATCTATTTGTTTATATTACAGGGATTATAATAGTTTGTTGTTGCCATAGATTATATAGTCAAACTGGAGAAACACATAGTCTGTTGCGTTTAATGTTAGCAATGTGCCTGATGGCTTAAAGAGAGCCTTATTTGGCTTACGTATAAGGGGAATACGAGGCTATTTTCGACAAACGCAACTGCGCGAATCTAAATTACCCTTTAACAGAAGATGTTGTTATAAAGTCGGATGTTGAAACAGTGAAATTTTAGATGGCGCTTCTATTTTTATGGATTAAATCGTTCATACGCATGATAAGTTAGATGTGAGATGGCAAAGAGAGCCTACGGCTTATTTATTCAAGTCATTTTCGACTGCAACTGTGCAGCTAAATCCCTTTAACTATATGTGTCGCAAGTCAATGTTTAAGTGTTTGCAGTTTCTTTTTTATGGATATATCGATCATACGCAATGAGTGATGGAGACAAGCATCATACGATATCTGTCCTATGTTTTCTTATCGTTTCATTTCAAAAATGGCCATGGGAGGGTGTTTGACTCGAGCCAAGTTTCAACTACTACCCTTCCACCCCGGGACATTTATTCACTGTCGACCCTGCTAAACGATTCCCATGCAGATATAAGATGATTTGCCATAATCAGATTGTACTTCTTCTATTTTCAAGGACTCTTATATATATTAGATAGAAAGAAAAGGCTCGCGTATCCACACCTTATTCGAGTATCTCACACCCATGCGGTCAATGCTAGTTACTCTTACTATGATGCATCTGTAGTATCAATGACAATGCCTAAGTTCTTGCTTAAAGGAATCAATAGACGAAAGTAGCAGGAAGATGGCAGTTTTTATCGATTTACAGTCGATGTTGACAGAACCGGGTGACGATTATGGCATAAGGACCGACCCAATATACCACATGGTATACATTATGCGGCGATGATGCTTCAACTGAGTAATTGAATTATTCCGTGCCTGGCTGAGCATCATAGCACGGTTAATCTGAACGCAAAGAAGGGTGCCATACTCACTCGTAATCTACTTTTTGTTGAGAAACATTTACATAACTTGCAACCATTGATGCAGACCTGGTGACGGTGACAACTGCATGTATTGGGCGTGTATGCAATGCCAGATGAAGGGTACATATACGATACCTCAAACAGTCTTTGACGTTCATTTATACATGTGTTGGTCAAGTCAAACAGTGCCGTTGTTTACTGTGCCAGTCGTCAGTATATTGATCCGTAAAACCCAATATGCATGCACAGGTGCCGCAAGTGTGATCAACATAATTGATTATATTGATTAAGAAGTAGTCCCGCGAAAATATGTATCATTGTATCACATTAGATAGAGTCTGCCTAGGTCAAAATGCGTAACAGGGTGTTAGAGACAAAATGTAGGTTCTTGCCAATGCTAGTTCTTATGATTGCGAACCAATTCTAGTGGTCGCAAATAAAGTAAAATGAATCGGCGAGGTGTACGCAAACTATTACGATTGCAATCGATTAATATAAACTAATGTTTGCCTTCGAATTGTTATGATCGCTTCCAAATTCATCTGGAATCCAACCGAGTTAATACGAATGGTCTGCTGTGAAAGATTCAGCATTGATGATATCAGCGTTGCTGTGGAGCAGATCAATGGAACTAATCGTAGATTATGCCACGTGATGGCGCCTTACCAGGCTGCTGCAAATCATGGGTACCTGTAGTCACAAACATCATCCATCATCGGCCCTAGAATTAGATTCACAATGTTGTACATAAACCCATTAAACGAGCAACACCTCAAATTGCTGTATGAATGTCTATCAACAGATGACACTGTATACGCGTCCATGCTCTGGGCACCATGTACTGAACAACTTCTACACAAGGCTTGAACCGAATATAATCACAACTAGTACATTGTCATAATGCAATGAAGTGGTCCTTGTTGGGTAACCAATACACCATCTCCACTCACAGCACGTTACCTAAAACTAATTAGGTGGTATAAAAGCGGATAATCCTGCAACAACGTTGTTGTTCGATTTATTGGTTAAACTACAGGGCAGAACCTTACCTCGGCAAGTTTTATCAGATTGGCTCTTTTATCCAACGACGGGTTTTAGATTTAGGCCGGCTCATGTGATTACGATAGTATACAGAAAGATTTTTGATTGCATTTAAACAAATCTGAAAATGTGATTTTGAAATTACATTGATCACGTTAATTATTAATTTGATCGCGTTCAAAATTATTTTCATCGCCTTCAAAATTATGAAGATTGGGTACTATATTTCTTGATCACGTTAAAAAAAAATTGGATCGTGTTCAAAATGGATTTCATCTCAGTCAAGATTAATTCGATTGCCCAGGGCTGTGCCATATGCACTTACGCACTGTCAACCTGATGTTTACGCAATATTTCCTACTGGATCAACAGGGAAGGGCACTGCTGCATTAATAGCATAAAGAAGCCATGGACTGACGTTGGTTTTATATAATGCATTTCATTAACCAGTAATGCGTTCATTTAAGCATCACATTCTAAGCGCGATAAGCGAGACTCTAACCGTTTTTTTTATCTAAGCACCTTATCATATATAAGAGTAAGTACATGTGCCTTTCCAAATAGCCTTTGTCGATCGTGTATACATACCCGGGAACGTATTTACCGAGCCTGCGTGAATTAGGTTGGTCAGCATATTGTTATCGACGCTTCCATATTGATTTTGGTCAACCACAAATATGTCATAGAGATCAGCGGCCAAAGTAATTGTTTGCTATCTAAAATCATTAAAGATAATCCTCCAATACAACCGGTTTTGATAACAGGATTATCATTTGTACTCACGAACAGAATTAACAATGGACTGACTACCGCGAGCGTAATCAATGGTTTTAATGATATTGATTAAAATGTATCGCTGGAGAAGCATACTGTATCGTCTTTAGTGATCAATTGTCTGTCACCGTGTTATATGCGCATGCGCACAGACAAACTGATGCCGATTTATGCGCAACATTTCCGAGGGGCTGACGGGGAAGGACACCACTGACCATGGGCGGTTGTATGTCTGGCATTTCCTAAAGAAAAAAAGTATTCATCCAACCATCGCATGTAAACCAAGTTAAGCACCTTATCTTTTAAACGAGCAAACATATTGGCATATTATTTTGAACATTTAAACCGAACCTTTGGTTTGTTGTGATTCCGCGCTCGATATTCGCTGTCTGTCGTTTATTACGCGGTTGTAATTTAAACAGACATAAACACCTTGCCAACACAATATGCAATGCACTGTTTACTGCATGAACTTATAATGCGCAAAAGTCGATATATTGTCCCTTATAATTCTTTGACTTACTCCACTCCCCAACCCACTTTTGCCAATAAGCTCTAAACAACAATTCATGAATAACATTCGTTATGTACACTGTGTGACCAACATTATTTGTAATATTGATTAAAGCATATATGTGGGTAATTATGCAACATCGTGTCCCATGTGTCTTGCTGGGGTAAAAGGGGGGTACGGTGTTACTGTTAGTGTCATATGCGCATGCGTCCTGCAAATTGGGACTTACTAGGAAGGGCACTTCAGATTTGGAAGCATACAAACACCATTAGCCGTGGTCAGTTATATGCAATGCATCTCGAAAACCCACAAGGTGTTAATCTAACCATTGCTCGCTTAACCATATAAGCTAGACGTCTCATTTTAGCCTCGTGTCGTATTTAAAAGCGAACACATTTCTTTTCCCAATCAGCATTTAACAATCGTAGATACATTTCCGAGTTCATTCAGACCGCAACTGATTGAATTTCGTCAGCTGTGAATGTGCATTTGAGAGTAAATTTCACTTTAACTGTGTGAAGTATCGATGCTTTCATTTCGGTTGTGTGTGAAATTTAATATGATGGGAAGATCGACGCTAAAAAGTTGTTTAGTTGGCAAATTAAAAAACAATTTGTTGGATGTCTATAATCATTTGGATATTCGACAAATATCACCAGCTTTGCCGGAAAGCTTTTCATTAGCATTCATGGTACAACGTATTTTATGCTGACTGCCGCAAGTGTGAACAGGATTATTGATGGTCGTATTGCCAGAAGAAAATGTAATGTTGCTTCACATGACAATAGCAAGTAGCATATGCAGAATAGCGTGTAGATTTCGAATATGGTCATTCGGTTTCCATCAATGGATTAAGCACATGTGATATTAGCATTTGCATTTGTCTCTATACCAGATAATTTAAATCTATAACTTAGATTATCGAAGATGAATGGTGATCTATGAGTGGCGCAGTGTCATTTGTTGAAGCGCACAGGTTCTGCGAATTTCCTTCTTTCTGGTCGGATCATTAATAATACGTTATCGCGTGCACCAGTACCTCATAGCCAACTGGCTGATCCCCATCGTAAAGTGAATTTGTTTTGGGCTTATAAATTTTCTGCTACTCGGTATGCTCTCTTCTTACGTTTGTTTGGCGGTTTTGATAATGCATCGAATATACAATATGAATTAGATCATATGTGCTGCTTGTGAATCGAAACACTCCTGAAGATTATCAAAAGTGGTCAATAGTCGTTGTTGGGTAGCAGCAGGTGGAATAAATAGCTAGAGGAGGGCGTCGAAAAGCTATACATAAACACAGTGAGACGGTAGCTTAAATACTGTTTAGGTGTTTATAACCCCGTATTGTACAGTGCAATTCGATGTCCACCTACATGGCAGTTGCGATTAATCCCTGTCCAATAAACATTAGTCTTCTCCTTTGCTTTTGACGTTTTGTGGCCCATTGCCCTACAAAGGGGGATGCCATTTGAATATACCTAGAATACCCAACAAAGCAATGTAGTGCAAACCTCATCAAGTTAGAATGTTTTTATCTTTACGAGCAAACTTTGCACACTTTAGGGGGATTATATGTACCTTTATTTTCGGCAGTACACCTGTCACACCGCGCCACAAGTTTGCCTAAAGTAAAACCACGAAATTCATTATCAACGTTGAAATTGTCCCAATCTGCAAGCATTGCAAATGAAGCGCACAATTAACGAAACAAAAGCTGCAAACTAGCAGGAATTTCTTGCTGAGGCGACATAGCTCATTGCAGGTAGAATATGTAAAAATCGTTATTGCGGTAATAGACTTTACACACTATGCCGCATGTTTACATAGCATGCAAATGTCTAGCAGGGGTTGATTGTATGTGTCACGGAAAGCCTGTCAAGAAACATGGAGTTAATATAGCAAATTTATAAAACTTTGTATATTAGAAACTGAAACACATGCCAAAGAAAGCTCTAGTCAAATTTGAAACATTTGAAGTGACTTGTCCTCATAAGTGGTTACCTGGGAGTATTTGATAGGGGATAACTATGGACTATTTTTGTTTGTGTACTTTGTAGGTCCTTGTAGCCGAGAGGGTAGGACGATGTTTGGATATACTTGTAGGATGTCTTCTTGTTGTCATGTCATTCCGAACCAGACAGGGTCGGAAGAGGCGTTGACAAGTGATGGGATGGTACAGTTTCTGTTCCCGGCGGTTTGGTTCAGTTAGTTGCACACGAAAGTGGTGGTCGGTTACTCTTTTTAAGATGTAATGTTTTTTTTGTATATTCAGAAATGATTTTATTTCATGAAGCAAAATTGGTTGCTAAGAAAATTGTTCCGCATTCATGCATTTGCCGCAGGTTGAGTGAACGGAATAAATTGCCAACTTGCGAATAAAGATTACAGCATAGCGTAGGAAACTTCTGGAGATGAGAACAGATGAGAACAGATGAGAATATTTCACAGAAGTGCAGCAGCAATACTAGGGAGAAATGTATGCATCTGTATGATCCATGCACTATCACCATGTATGACTCTATATAGAGATTGACATGATCTGTACTAGCCAACTGAGCCTCTTGTGAAGATACCTTTTAGAATTGCATATATTTGTCATTGGTAGCCTGTACATAATACATAACGGATAATGTATCATGGCATTAACTATATCTGCATTAACTGCAGACTTCTTAAAGATCTGGATAAGAGGCTTACTGAGAAACTGCACATGGCCTTCATGTACTATATCCTGCTCCCTAGTTCAGGAAGCAAACTCACAGGAATGTTGAAATCATTATATGAATATAAGAATAACTTGAATAAACTGAAAGACGACAGACGTTATATTTTAGATACCTTTACACTGAAATGTTGTTGTAAAATAGTTTTTAAGCATAAATGTCACAGAAACTACCTCTTGATGTCACATGATAATTATCAAGTTTCTTATTCTATTATTAGACCAGGATTACTATGGATCAAGTGCTAGTTTGAATTGGAAAGATTGACAGTTCTGTGGGTTTTTTTATGAAATATCATTGACAATGTTTACACACATCAAACCTTTTCATGGCAATATATCAATATTTAAAGGCATTAATAAGACAAAGTCTACAATCCGAATACCTTTGATGTGCATATTGATGAATTCGGGCAATCGCGCAAGTTGAACGGTTGGGTTGGAAGGGAGTTGCATCATGCGTGTTTCTAGGACGTTACATAGGCGGGACCACTCACTAAATAGTATGGTTATGGAAATATGTATCCATTCAAATCTATTTAGTATTCCAAAATTCCTCTGCATCTTAGAATTTTGTCAATTACCATTCTGACAAAAGCGCATCAACTCAACTGTGCAACCCATGGATGGCGGCATCAGAACTGGCAAACTCACAAAAAAGCCAACATTTATGTGACTTTTTCATATGACCAGATTATGAACAACATATTTTCTCTTGTAATCATTATGCTATCTGTGGACCCAATCTCTTATGTTTCCTCAATATTTAGATAACGTTTTTTTGATCGTTGTAGTGTGGCTTAATTATGGCTTTTCTGTTACCAGTATTGATAGTTGCATCATTCTCTGTAACATACATGCCAAGTCGGGCCTAGAAAGAGGAAGCTGAATGCGGACTTGTCGAACCGGATGGATGGCTAACTCAACACAGTTTAGAAGTTAAATTTGGAATGGAGAGTATAACTATAATGCAAATCCATATGCAGATCACGCCTCAATTCAACAACACATTGTATTATGTGGTACCAATATGACGATATAAAACACACGCAGAGTAGGACGTAATCATTAACTGTGAGCCAGTGACCATCAATGCGTATGTATGCATGTATGCATGTATGTATGTATGCATGTATGCATGTATGTAAGTATGTATCTTTGTATGAATGTATGCATGTATGCATGTATGTAAGTATGTATGTATGTATGTATGTATGTATGTATGTATGTATATGTATGTGTATGTATGTATGTATGTATGTATGTATGTATGTATGTATGTATGTATGTATGTATGTATGTATGTATGTATGTATGTATGTATGTATGTATGTATGTATGTATGTATGTATGTATGTATGTATGTATGTATGTATGTATGTATGTATGTATGTATGTATGTATGTATGTATGTATGTATGTATATGTATATTTGCCGGACATACATGTGTGCAGCATATATTTCAGATGTTTGTTTTATGACTCTACGGTGCTCAAATAGTTCAATAGTGTGCGTTTTATTATATTCGAAGCAGAATTATTTGATATTTAGTGATCTGAAATTCTTGCGCGTGTATCTTTTTTTACGCTCAAACCTATAAATGCCAGACACTTGATTTTTGCTGACTATTCGTTCTATGCGGAAAGTATTTTGGTGATTTTGTATATATTTTATTTATTATTTCAGCATGGATCATAATCCACCTAAAATGACAATATAATTCATAAACTCCTTCATCGCGACACAGACGCGGATGATGGCAGCAATCCGAGTTTCAGGCCAGCCTGTTGTCAAATAACTTTGTGGCAGATATTTATGCGACACTCATGGAACGCTGATCATCTGGATGTTGTCATCAACCCAGGGAATAAAATCACCAACTCCACCACTTCCAGAACAAGTCTTGGAAACCTGAATGATGAATTAATTTAAAAAAAAAAGAAAGATGCTGAGGAGAATGTCGTAAAACAGGATAACGTATCATTGGACTAGCTCTTTTGAAGCAAGTACGGGAGCTGCCATGCCTTCCTCTTGCAACAAGGTAACTAAAACTTGATGTTGGTCTGTTGGGCTACGTTGGACACAGTGAAAAACACCCAATTGTATATCTATGTGACAATCCTAGCTCTTTTGAACAAGTGGAGCTTGCGCTCCAATACTCGATCGACTGTTGGTCTGCTGGGCTAGACAATCCTCCTGGATAATGAAATATATAAACTGTATCGCTGCGTATGGGTTGAGAAAGTACTTGTTACTCATTGGGTCAATATGACGGGGATTACCTGCAGGTGATAAGTATTTGGCATTGGACCAAACACAAGGTCCTTGGGTAAAACAACACAAGCCAACTCGCGCTGCATGTATTATCGCCCTCATGGTTTACAAATCGAATTTGTTTCACTACCCGAAAAACTGTTAACACACACATAACTATTTCATACACTACAATCGTATAACTTACAATCAGTTCGATTCATAGAGAACATCTGGGTGGGTACAGTATATTATACCGAAGAATCGCTGTCCAAGAGTCGCTTGAACATGAGATAAAATAAGCTATTTGACAGTCATTTTTGCATGCAAGAAAACGGACCCGCATGTAGTTACGACTGTCCGGCAAACTTAGAATTTAGCAGTATGTATGTATGTATGTATGTATGTATGTATGTATGTATGTATGTTGTATGTGTAATGTATGTATGTATGTATGTATGTGTATGTATGTATGTATGTATGTATGTATGTGTATGTATGTATGTATGTATGTATGTATGTATGTATGTATGTATGTGTATGTATGTATGTATGTATGTATGTATGTATGTATGTATGTATGTATGTATGTATGTATGTATGTATGTATGTATGTATGTATGTATGTATGTATGTATGTATGTATGTATGTATGTGTGTGTGTGTATGTGTATGTATGTATGTATGTATGTATGTATGTATGTATGTATGTATGTATGTATGTATGTATGTATGTGTATGTATGTATGTATGTATGTATGTATGTACGTACGTACGTACGTATGTATGTACGTGTACGTACGTACGTATGTATGTATGTATGTATGTATGTATGTATGTATGTATGTATGTATGTATGTATGTATGTATACGTACGTACGTACGTACGTACGTACGTACGTACGTATGTATGTACGTATGTATGTATGTATGTATGTATATGTATGTATGTATGTATGTATGTATGTATGTATGTATGTATGTATGTATGTGTGTGTATGTATGTATGTATGTATGTATGTATGTATGTATGTATGTATGTATGTATGTATGTACGTATGTATGTATGTATGTATGTATGTATATGTATGTCTGTCTGTATGTATGTATGTATGTATGTATGTATGTATGTATGTATGTATGTATGTATGTATGTATGTATGTATGTATGTATGTATGTATGTATGTATGTCTGCCTGTATCTATGTTGGTCTGTATGCATGTATGTATGTATGTATGTATGTATGTATGTATGTATGTATGTATGTATGTATGTATGTATGTATGTATGTATGTATATGTATGTATGTATGTATGTATGTATGTATGTATGTATGTATGTATGTATGTATGTATGTATGTATGTATGTATGTATGCATGTATGTAGTATGCATGTGCATGCATGCATGCATGCATGCATCATGCATGCATGTATGTATGTATGTATGTATGTATGTATGTATGTATGTATGTATGTATGTATGTATGTATGTATGTATGTATGTATGTATGTATGTATGTATGTATGTATGTATGTATGTATGTATGTTTGTATTTATGTTTGTATGTATGTACGTATCTATACAAACGACAATGGGTCGAGGTTTCATCGACATAATCCCGTTTTTTACATTTAACCTAGTATTTCGCCGTCGTTGAGCGTTGGAATCGCGTGTACTATGGCTCAATACGGAGATTATAACTATCTTAACTGACATGAAAATTAATCTTATTTTGTTACCGATCTGACAAAATATCTTGGCAGGCACTAACAGGCCCCCTCTCTCTTTTTCGGCGACTGTTTTCCTTTCCGTTTAAGATATTTTCTGTCGCCACTGGTGGATTTGAAAACAATGTCATTAGGGCATGATACCATAAAGTGACTGCTGACAGTATGTCATTTGAATATAAAATACTGGAAATAAACTATTTTGCAGTGTGAAAATATATCTTCTTATCCTTTGATTTACTAATAGTTGTTTCATAAATTATTCCAGTGGTCCTAAAAATGACCAAGTATGGAAGGCGCATGATGAGTTATGTATCACCTTAAGTCCACTTCGTAATTTTGTGGGGGGTCTGTTTCAGCTGATGGCTAGCATTTGTCTGTCAGCGAGCGGAAATGAGGTACCGTTAGTGAGTTTTCTCTATTTTACATCCATTATTCATATTATTGTATGTTTCGTTGATAGATTTTTATCTAGAATGAGGGTCACCCTGTTGTCAACAGCACAGCTTTTGGGAAGAAATTTAAGGTTATTATCTTCTGCGTTATGCATGATGTTAAATGAATAAAATCTGTTATTTATTGTTGTAACTGTAGTCCCACTTTTTGCTTGCAAATGGGTGATTGTGTGGGTTCAGTAGGCATAATGATGAAGCTGGAATGGATTGGACACCTGTATATCATCGAGTGTCATCCTTCAGTTACTAGAGTTTCCAACAGCCCCAAAGTATACGGATGATATTCTCATTGTATTGTTCATGTCTTCTGTTGCAGACTAGAGCGATTATTGAATTTACAGAAGATAAAAAGTCTGAGGTGATAATTAATTTCTACCTTATTGTATTGGGCTTTTACAATACAAATAATATTCATAAATTCAAAATTATCACAAAAGCTATACAAAATGCTGTAATAATGTACCAGTCTTTATTGTATCTTTGTAGTCGTATAACTAGGTTCCTGCACCTTATGGGGATTAGCATGATAACGTAGTTGCTAAGATATCAGTAGTTGATCTTGTATCTGCGCGGGGAAAGTGTATGTAAACTTGGTAGCCGAATGATAGCATTGTCAGAATCCACAGATTCTGGCAATACACTTGAGGTGTATAGTACAAGGTGAATAAACAAGATGTTTTAACTTAGCATAAGTGACTGTATATGTAAGGTGGCAAACAAAAACTTGAATGCTTTAATCAATGAACAGTTTTGGTATCTCTTCAACATCATTTCTGTTACAGCATTTGATCATTTGAATTAGATGAGCAGGTGCCTGGTAAGTACACAGTGTGTACTTGATAAACTACTATGGAATTATTTATATGTTAACGTTAATTCACCAAATTTCACCAAATGTTTGTTGCTTGTTTAGAGTCTGATGATTCCAATTGGTGGTGATAAACCCACTTTGCTTGAATCAGATGAGGAGGTGCGTATACAGCTTGTTGTTGTGTTGACACTTATAAGCAGCTGGGGCAATCTCAAATAGTTAGTTTACACTGCATCAACACGTTACCATGCTGGTAAGCATGGGCAATATAAATTTGCTTGAGCTGGCATTTGCCTGTTATCGGTAGGATAGGATGTTTTCCCCCTAGTCGTGCTAAAATCATCCCCACCCCCACCTACCACGTGTCATGGCTAATACTTGTGAAACTTTTGTTGTGCCCTAGTATAACCAAACCTGAATATACCCTTTAATGTGGTTGGTAAAATGTCACTGGTAATATATGTAGCAAATTAGTAGTGTAAGTGTGAAACATAACTGAGTATGCATGGTCATGTCTGTTGCAAATAACAGTTCAGAACCTGACTCCGAAAGTAAGTATTTATATCAAGTTCGATAATCACTAAATATTGTTTATTCCCTGTCTATTGAGGCAAGCAATTCCAACAGTATATAAGTACGCATTGTCCATGTGTTTGCATTCGTAAAAAAATCCTTAGTTTTGCAGAATCCTACCAAGATGCTTCAGATGTTTCTGATAATTTTTGGATTATTGACTGCATTACAGATAAGTTTCTGGTTCTTTCCACAGCCAAGTCAAATGATATAAAGGAAGCGCCAGTTCCCAAGAATCAAGTGCCCAATAGATCAAGTAGGTATAAAGCCCTTGTGTTTTGGTCAGCGGTGGAATTGATAAATGTTCAACAGATCTTTTATTAATAGCTGGTCATCCGCCAATTGCCTCTGTCCAGTTACCCGGGTTAATAAGTGCTTATTATTGCACCTCTCTTAGCAGAAAACCACCGAAATAATAATATTCTCCGTTTTTACCATTCATTTCCCACAAATGTTCACAATACATGCATAATTTGATGATCCACGAAACACTTCATTCACATACAATACAATAAATATAATGAGTGTGTGAGAGTATGCTTTGACCAATCATGTCAGCGTGTATGCAAAACAGAGATTTCTCGATTCATCTAGTTCATTTCATGTATCGTGGTATAGTTCCATAGAGCAATTTTGACTTAAGTAGATTGTATATTACCAACGACGCCGTCCTTGATGTCACATAATTGCTCATCATAACAATAGGGCACTCATGCTTTTTTGATCCAATACTGCCAGTTGACCTTAAATGTCAAATATTGAATTAGATGGAAGGTCTGTTTTTTGAACATTTGTGGGTTTTTTATGTTCAACAAAGGGACCCAAAAAGTCACATCGCCCATGTGTGTACTGTGGGGTTTTCAAAACAGATATCTGATCCCACTTACTCTCAGTCCACAAAAGTGAAGCAGACGTTCAGAAATAGAAACTGCAAATCATGGAAGGCCAGATGATCTTATTTCACAAAGACAATCGCAAGGGACGAAAGTCAGCTGCTCTCAGTGTCATGGGACATTTAACAAGAAATATTTCTATAAACACCGAACTCGGTGTGCCTCAGCACAAAGCAAACCAATTGCATGTCCACTTGATGCCACCAAAAGATTTGAAAGTCCAACAAAAAATATCTGGCTAAAACTATGGTCAAGTATGGAAAAGGATCAAAACTTTGAAATCATTGAAAATAATCCAATCATTACACTGGTCAGCAAACATATATTTGAGGAACGCATACCTTCGAAGATGCAAGAGGCAATGACAAAATCGAGAACAACAATGCGCTGCCTTGCAAAGTTGATTGATATCACAGATGGAGTATGCAGTGCATCTGATTTGTTCCAAGTCCATAATTGCATAATTGCACTTATAGGTAGCTGACACCAGATACACTGTAAAGCTGTAATGGGTGGTTTGACTTATAAATGCCATTCGAAAACTTCATTAATTGGAGAAATGTGCTTTCTTCCCAGGCATCTCCAGAAGTTTACTATGCTATGCCATAATCTTTATTCGCAAATTGGCAATATATCTCGTTCACTCAATCTGAGGCAAATGCATGTATCTGGAATAACTTACTTAACCGCCAATTTTGCTTCATGAAATGATATCATTTCCGAAAATACAAAACATTACATCTTAAAAAGAGTAACCAACCACTACGTGCAACTCCGGTGCCTGCTAACTAAGCCAAACGGTCGGGAACAGAAACTGTACCACATCATTATTTGTCAACGCCTCTTTCCTCCCTGTCTGGTGCGGAATGAACGAGAACATGACTACAAGAGGACATCATACATGTATATCCAAATATTGTCCTACCCTGTCGGCCACAAGGGCCTAGGACACCTGCAAAGAACACAAACAAAATTGTCAATAATCATCCCCTATCAAAATACTCCCAGGTAACCTCTTACGAGGACAAGTCACTTGAAATGTTTCAAATCTGGCTCGAGCTTTCTTTGGCATGTGGTTCAGTTTCTAATACACAAAGTTGTTTTATAAATGGCTATATTAACTCCATGTCTCTTGACAGGCTTTCATTGACAGATACCAGCAACCCCTCCTGGACATTTGTATGCTATGTAAACATGCGGCATAGCGTGTAAAGTTTATAGCCACGATATCGATTTGTACATTCCTACCTGCAATGCGCTATATCGCCTTAGAAAATTTGAAAAATTTCAACACTGATAATGATTTTCGTGGGGACAAGTTGTGTACTAGAAAGAAACGTAAGGAATTTTTTAAATTGTCGATCACACAATTATGTGTTGAGGATCAAGATATTTAAAGCCTCACACAAATGAAGCATACAGTGCTTTGCAGGTCCAATAGCGCCTAATATATAAATCTATTATCATTAGTATAACAGCATTTACACTTAGAATTCTACCGGGTTGCTGAATACAGGTTTATTTTTTTTACTTGTGGCGCGGTGTGACAGGGTTATTGCTGGAAAAAAAAGGTACATATTAACCACTCCACCGAAAACGTGCAAAGTTTGCTCGTAAAGGTAAGAACATTCTCGCATGATGAGGTTTGCACTCCATTGCTTCGTGGGGTATTCTAGGTTTATTCAAATAGCAAACACCCACCCCCCCCCCCAGCCCCTTTTTAGGGCCAAAGGAGAAGACCAAGTCCCAGTTAAACCACTTAATAATAGGAAATGGTGTTAGCAGTAAGCATGTTTATTGGACTAGGACTCTACAATAATCTAAACTGCCTTGTAAGTAGACATCGAATTGCACTGTACAATACAGGGGTTATAAAAAGTAATCGAAATGTAAGCTACGGTCTCCCTGTGTTTATGTATGGCTTCTCGACTCACTTCTCTAGTGATTTATTCCATCTCCTGCTACACAGCGACGACGACGAGTGCTTCGATTCGCAAGTAGCACATATGATCTAATTCATATTGTATATTCGATGCATTATCTAAACCGTCATATAAATATAAGAAAAGAGCATATCAAGTAGCAGATAATTTATGAGCCCAAAACCAATTCACTATACGATGGGGATCAGCCAGTGGGCTATGATGTACTAGTGAACGCAATAACGTATCATTAATGATCCCACAATGACGACGGAAAATAACCCAAAGTCGCAGAGAACTTGTGCGCTTCAACAAATGGCACTGCGCCACTCATAGATAACCATTCATCTTCGATAATCCAAGTTATAGATTTAAATTATCTGGTATAGAGACAAATGCGAATGCTAATACCAGATGTGCTTAATCCATTTATGGAAACCGAATGACCATATTCGAAATCTACACGCTTTTTTGGCATATGCTACTTGCTATTGTCACGTGAAGCAACATTACATTTTGTTTTGGCAATACGACCATCAATAATCCTGTTCACACATGTGGCAGTCAGCATAAAATACATTGTACCATGAATGCTATCGTTCGCTCTTAAATACCATAAGTTGCTAAACATGAGACGTCTAGATTATCAGGTTAAGCGAGCAATGCTTAGATTAGCAACTTTCGGGCATTCGAGATGCACTGCATATAACAGACCACAGTCAATGGTGTCTGTATGCTTTTTAATGTGAATCGCCCTTCCCAGTCAATCCCAATGAGGATTGCAGGACGCATGCGCAATAACACTACCAGTAACACCGTACCCCCTTTTTAGCCCAGCCAGACACATGGGACACGATATTGCATAATTCCCCGCCTATACGCTTTAATCAACACAGAGTGAGCATAACATGATGTTATTCGGAGCTTGGTGGCAAAAGTGGGTTGGGGGTGGAGTACGTCAAAGAACTATAAGGGACAATATATCGACTTATACTCATCATGAATTCATGCAGTAAACCGTGCATTGCTTGTTGTGTTCGCAAGGTGTTTATCTCGGCTTCACGTTGACGGATCGGATGCAATGTTTAAATTACAACCACATAATAAACGACAGACAGCGAATATCGAGAGCGGAATCACAACAAACCAAACTCCGATGGTTTGGTTGAAATGTTCCAATGGAATATACTAATGTGTTTGCTCGTTTAAACGATAACGTGCTTAAAATATAGATATTAGAAGAGTGTCGTTTAACTTGGTTTACATGCGATGGATGAATGAATACTTTTTTTCTTTAGGAAATACCAGACATACAACCGACCATGGTCAGTGGTTTCCTTCTCCGTCAGCCACTCAGAAATGTTGCGTATACATCGGCATCAGTTTGTCTGTGCGCATGCGCATATAACACGGCGTTGATACTCTTAGACATATGTGAACTAGACAGACAATTGATCACTGAAGACTTTACAGGATGCTTCTCTAGCGAAACATGTTAATCAATATAATTAAAACCCTTCATAATGCTCGCTGTAGTCAGTTCATTGTTAAATGTGTTCGTGAGTACAATTGATAATCCTGTGATCAAAACAGGTTGTATTGGAGGATTATCTTTTATGATTTTAGATACCAAACGACTATTTTGGCGGCTGATCTCTATGACATATTCTGGTAAAACAAAATCGATATGGAAGGGTTGATATCTATATGCTGAACATCCTAATTCACGCGGGTTTGGTAAATATGTGCCGGGTATGTATACATGATCGCCTAAGGCTGTTTGGGAAGGCACATTTACTTAATCTTACTTGTGATAAGGCGCTTAGATAGCAAAACGGTTAGAATATCACTTATCGTGCATAGAATGTGATGCTTAAATGAACACATTTCTGGTTAATGAAATGCATTATATAAAAGCAACGACAGACCATGGCTTATTTAAGCTATTGATGCAGCAGTGCCCTTCCCTGTTGATCCAGTAGTAAATATTGGTAAAAATCAGGTTGAGAGTGCGTTTGTGCATACAGCACAGGCCAGGGCAATCGAATTCATCTTGATTGAGATGAAATCCATTTGGAACACGATCCAATTTTTTTTAACATGATCAAGTTCAATATAGTACCCAATCTTAAGAATTTTGAACACGATGAAAATTAGTAATTAACGTGATCAGCATAAATTCAAGATCAAATTCATTTTTGATAATATGAAGATATTTTTTATGCAATCAGACACAAATTATTCTGAATACTATCATAATCACATGAGCCAGCCTAAATATAAAACCTATTGTTTGCCAAAAGAGCTAATCAGACCAAAGGGTGTATTTCCTGCGGCCAGATAACGCACTTTTGTGCATGCTTGCGACAAAAATAGGGGCTGCCAAAAGACTTCGCGAGGTAAGGTTCTGCCCTGTAGTTTAAACAATAAATAGAACAACAACATTTTTGCAGGATTGTCGGCTTTTATTCCCCCTTATTAGTATTAGGTTCCATGCTGTGAGTGGGGATGGTGTATTGATTACCAACCAGGGACCACTCCACTGCACCAAGACAATGCACTAGTTGTGATTTTATTTGGTTCAAACCATGTGTAGGAGTTGTTCAGTACATTGCGCCCAATGCTGAAACTTTCACAGCAGACAATTCAGATTAACTCGGTTGGATTCCAAATGAATTTGAAAGCGATTATAATAATTCGATGACAAATATTAATATATATTAATCGATTGCAATCGTAATAGTTTATGTACACCTTACCGATTCATTTTACTTTACTTGCGACCACTAGACTTTTATCGCTATCATAAAAATAATCATCTGCGAGAAACTACATTATCCCCCTAACATCCTGTTACGCACTTTAACCTAGACTGACTCTATTCGTATTGGATACAATGATGCATATTTCCGCGGGACTACTTCTTAATCAATATAATCATCTATGCTGATCACATTGGCGATATTATTTGTGCATGCATAATGGGTTATAAATATCAATATACTGACGACTGACACAGTGAACAACGGCACTGTTTGACTTGACCAACATATGTATAAATGAATATGTACCCTTCACCTGGTATTGCATACACACCCAATACATGTAGTTGTCAATATCACCATGTCTTCATCCATGGATGCAAGTGATGTCAATGTTTCTCAACACAAAATAGATGACGAGTGAGTATTGCACCCTTCTTTGCATTCTTATGAATATCCCAAGTTAACCGTGCTATGCGCAGTCTGGTACGCAGTATTTCAATTAGGCATTTGAAGCATCGTCGTCGCATAATGAAAACCATGTGGTATATTTGATCGGTTCTTATGCCATGATCTTCATTCGTTTCTGTCAACATCGACTGCAAAACTGCAATCTCCCTACTACTTTTGTTTATAGATTTCTTTAAGCAAGAACTGTTGCAAACTTATGCATTGTCATTGATACTGCAGATGCATCATGGTAAGAGTAACTAGCATTGACCGCATTGGTGTGAGATACCTCTAATAAGGTGTGGATACGCGAACCTTTTCTTTCTATGTAGTATATATAAGACTTGAATATGAGTCCTTGACAATAAAAGAAATACAATCTGATTATGGAAAATCATCTCACATCTGCATGGGAATCGTTAAGCAGCGTCGACAATGAATGAATGTCCCGGGGATGGAAGGGTTGTCATATGAAACTTGGCTCGAGTCAAACACCCGCAAATGTCATACTAGCTCATTTGATTTGCATGGCCATTTTTGAAATGTAACGATAGAAAACATAGGACAGATATTGTATAGTGCCTGTCGCCATCACTCGTATGATAGATATATCCATTAAAAAGGTAATTGCAAACCATTAAACATTGCCTCTCGGACCAACATGTTTAAAGGGATTTAGCTGCGCAGTTGCAGTCGAAAATGCTTTGAATAAGTAAGGCAGGGCTCTCTTCAAGCCATCAGGCACATCTAACCTTTATCATCGTATCAAAATTTTAACCCAATATGACACATAGATTGGATGCCATCTACGATTTCACTATTCCATAATCCGTTTTATTACTACATCTTCTGTTGTCGAGGCAACATTGGATTTGTGGCATGTATGCGATGTCGTTTGTGTGCTTGATTAGCCTCGTATATTCTTGCCCATCCCTTACAGTAACATCGACCAGGTCGGGTTGGCGTTGCTCATGCATATTAAACGCAACAGAAGATGTGTTCATCCAGTTTGACTATATAATATACGATTGGTCAAATGACAAACTACTTATAATCACTATAAGTAGTGTTAAACCACTGGAAAATGAGTGAAGCAGCATCGATTTCGGTTATATAATTTAGAGCAATGAAAAGTAGCAGTGACCACTATATTTCGGCTTATTCTGTCTGGTATGTAGACCACGAGCCGAGGGGAGTTGATTAGGTGAATTGATTTCATTCACACGATGAGTTAGTCATGTCGGTGACAGAGGTGGTGAACATTTGATTGCACCATCCGGTTTCCAGTGTAGCTCATTTCTTGACGTTATATTCAATATTCAATCAGATCGATGCTTCTGCGTGCATGGGCTGTCTGATGATTTGAATTGATGCTTTTAACTTGTTGTCGTTGGCCCAAAAACGTCGAATTAGTCAAATTGAGTATGGACGGAGGAAAAATGGAACGCTGCCTGGTCTTCTTGCTGTTAGTATCTATCACAGGTTTCATTTAATGCCTTTGGCACACAAACTTGGTGCTAAGAGATATGAAACCTGTTTTACTGTCTTCGATGAAAAACAGCTCATTCAATTACGGCCAATCAGAAGCAGATGGAGTTTGACTGGATTACTAAAGATGACTACCATTTGCGAACATCGAACTAGGAGTTTGCATCCAACATTGTCGTGTTCCATCACATAGACAATGCCAACCTCACACAGACGGGCGTGATTCAAGCGCAAGATAACCTAGTTGACAAATTCTGTCCACCAAGGAGGCGCAATATTATTGTGATGTTGACATTCAATAAGTATGCATACGGGTGCAGAATTACGGCACAACAATAGAATAATAATTATACCAGTGAAGCTTAAGTCAAATGTTTTAATGATATGAAGGAAATATATACAAGCAGATGTAGTGGTATTGGAGTAAGTATTTTAAGTTAGTAAGACAAGGCTCTCATCAAGCCATCCGGTACATCTAACATTTACCATCGTATCTGAAATTTCACTGTTTTAATATCAGATCTATTATAACACCTTCTGTTGTCGAGTGAGCAATGGGTAGCCTTTGTGGCATGCAGGTGATGTAGTTTGTGTTTGATTAGCCTCGTATATTCTTGCCCATCCCTTACAGTAACATCGACCAGGTCGGGTTGGCGTTGCTCATGCATATTAAACGCAACAGAAGATGTGTTTATCCAGTTTGACTATATAATATACGATTGGTCAAATGACAAACTACTTATAATCACTATAAGTAGTGTTAAACCACTGGAAAATGAGTGAAGCAGCATCGATTTCGGTTATATAATTTAGAGCAATGAAAAGTAGCAGTGACCACTATATTTCGGCTTATTCTGTCTGGTATGTAGACCACGAGCCGAGGGGAGTTGATTGGGTGAATTGATTTCATTCACACGATGAGTTAGTCATGTCGGTGACAGAGGTGGTGAACATTTGATTGCACCATCCGGTTTCCAGTGTAGCTCATTTCTTGACGTTATATTCAATATTCAATCAGATCGATGCTTCTGCGTGCATGGGCTGTCTGATGATTTGAATTGATGCTTTTAACTTGTTGTCGTTGGCCCAAAAACGTCGAATTAGTCAAATTGAGTATGGACGGAGGAAAAATGGAACGCTGCCTGGTCTTCTTGCTGTTAGTATCTATCACAGGTTTCATTTAATGCCTTTGGCACACAACTTGGTGCTAAGAGATATGAAACCTGTTTTACTGTCTTCGATTAAAAACAGCTCATTCAATTACGGCCAATCAGAAGCAGATGGAGTTTGACTGGATTACTAAAGATGACTACCATTTGCGAACATCGAACTAGGAGTTTGCATCCAACATTGTCGTGTTCCATCACATAGACAATGCCAACCTCACACAGACGGGCGTGATTCAAGCGCAAGATAACCTAGTTGACAAATTCTGTCCACCAAGGAGGCGCAATATTATTGTGATGTTGACATTCAATAAGTATGCATACGGGTGCAGAATTACGGCACAACAATAGAATAATAATTATACCAGTGAAGCTTAAGTCAAATGTTTTAATGATATGAAGGAAATATATACAAGCAGATGTAGTGGTATTGGAGTAAGTATTTTAAGTTAGTAAGACAAGGCTCTCGTCAAGCCATCCGGTACATCTAACATTTACCATCGTATCTGAAATTTCACTGTTTTAATATCAGATCTATTATAACACCTTCTGTTGTCGAGTGAGCAATGGGTAGCCTTTGTGGCATGCAGGTGATGTAGTTTATGTGCTTGATTAGCCTCGTATATTCAAGCCCATCCCTTTCAAGCCATGGTGGCGATATCTAGATTATGCAGTTCGGCAACTGTGTGCAAACGCCAATCAGCTGGTTTCTCAATAAGCATACTCATCCAGGCATCTGAAACAATGACATAACACACAAAGATTTCTTGCACCCGTTAACACCATTCATGAGCTTTATATCATAAATGTTTCCAAAAAACACTTTTTACCCTATCTCACAGAAACTTCTCGCACTGCGCAGTGCGGCCAAGCATTCTGGTGTTCTTGTTGACCCAATACAACTCGTGAGAATAACTTTTCCTCTGTCTCAGCCCTAGCTGACGCGTCACCAACGGAAGTTTTGAGATTTTATGCGAGAACAGAGTCTGGAAGGGGAATACGTGCGGAACCCAAACACCTGCCTTACAAAGAATTTTGTGACAAAGTAACCACCCGTTCAATCACCTGATCCCACGAAAGAACAGAACTCCCTGGCCCAGTACATGCCTAATGATAGCCCTAACGTTTTCCTCGATCGGGTCAGACGCAACACGTGATCCCAACAAATTTGCCGTAAAACTGACAGGTTGTGCATTGTCGTTTATTTTGGAAAGGACTCATTTGACCCCTCGCAAAGCAGTTCCCACACTACTCCTGTAAATTACTTAACGACGCAAGCAGGACTCTCACGGTCGGAAAATCTACCGCCCCTATATCTTCAGACCTTAGTTCCCCTACTAACTCGCATTTTATCACTAAGTCCACCGCCGTCGGCCGCTTTTAAGCCCCCATATCTTGTTACCTAGCTCGAATTGCATAGCAAAGTCTATCACCGTCGGCCGCAGTGAATTCGCCATACCAACACACGTCATACATGGCAAACCCACCAATACAACCCCTGAGTCATCGCACTGGCACGCTCTCTGCGCATTGCATGATCCCACAGTCTGACCTGCCCCTAGTCTTAACGTGTATTTTTGGACAATACTGTCATTAATGCCCTCTCGCAAAACACTATACTCTATACCCCAGCGATGGGCGCTCTCTTTCCATGTGTCCTTTCTCACCACTTAAAGCAATGTGGTATGAATGGATTATTACCAAAAATAAAGTAACACATAAACCACTCCCCCTGGAATGTGCAATGTCTGCTCATATAGATTAGAACATTCTCATGTCATTAGGTTTGCACTCCATTGCTTTATGATGTATTTTAGGTATATTCAAATAGCACCCTCCCGCCCCCCCAATGGGCCACAAAGACGTCAAAAGCAAAGGAGAAGACTAAGTCCTAGTTAGACCACTTAATGATAGGTTATAGTGCTAGCAGTAAGTATGTTTCTTGGACTGGGACTGTAAAATAATTGAACTGTACAATAAAGGATTATACAAACCTAAACAAAAATGTAAGCTACCATCTCACTGTGTTTATGTATAGCTTCTCGACTCGCTTCGTTAGTTATTTATTCAACCTCCTGCTACACAACAACGACTATTGACCACCTTCGAAAAACAGCATATTGCATCTAATTCATATTGAATATTCGATGCCGATATCTAAACCGTCAAACAAACATAAGAAAAGAAAACGCTGCCAGCATATCAAGTAGCAGATAATGTATAAACCCAAAACTAATTCATTATACAATGGGGATCAGCCAGTATGCAATGTTGTGCTAGTGCACGCGATAACGTATCATTGATGATCCTACAATGACAACGGAAATTTATCTAAAGTCGAAGAGAACCTGCGCGATTCAACAAATTACAGTGCGCCATTCATAGATCACCATTCATCTTCGATAATCTAAGTTTTAGATTTAAATTATCTGTTATAGAGACAAATGCAAGTACTAAGGCACATATGCTTAATCCATGTATGGTACACCCTATTTTGCGTTTGCTACATGGCAATATTACGATCAATAATCCCGTTCATACTTGCGACATTCAGCCTAAAATAGATTGTACCATAAATGCTAAAGTAAAGCTTCACGACAAAGCTGGTGATATTTTTGGATTATCTGAAAGATTATAGATATCAAACAAATTGATTATTTATTTCTTGGCGTCGATCTTCACATCATGAAAATTGTCAAACATAACCAACATGAAAGCAACGATTATTTCACACAGTTGAAATGTTGATTACTGCACATAGTCTCAAACGCATATTCACAGTTAAAGAAATTCCAACAGTTTTGGACCGAATGTGATATTAAATACGATAAGATGCTAAATAGGAGCCAAAACGTTTAGCTTATGTGGAGATTTGAGATGCATCACATTTAACTTACCACGGTCAACGGTGTCTGTATGCTTTCAAATCGGAAGTGCCCTTCCCAGACATTCTAAATTTAGGTTTGCAGGACTCATGCTCATAGGACAGTACCAGTAACAGTGTACCCCCTTTTAAGCCAAGCCAGACACATGGCACACGATATTGCATAATTCCCCGCCTGTACGCTTAAATCAATAAGATTAATTATTTTGATCATACAGTGAGCATAACATGAATATTATTCCTGAATTTTTATTAAAAGCCTGTTGGCAAAAGTGGGATGGGGATGGAGTACGTCAAAGAATAACAAGGGTCAATATATCAATCTCTTTTCGTTGAACATTCATGATGTAAACAGTGCATTGCTTGTGGTGTTTGCAAGGTGTTTATCTCTGCTTTACGTCCAAGGCAAACCAATACGGATGCAATGATTACTCTACAACCGCGTTATAAATGACAGACAGCGAATCTCGAGCGTGGAGTCACAACAAACCAAATTCCGCAGGTTCGGTTAAAATGTTCTAAAGAAATATTCAAATGTTTTGATCGTATAAGGTGCATAAAATATAAATACTAGAAGAGAGTGGCATAACTTGCTTTACATGCGATGATTAGATGAATACTTTTCGTCCTTGGGAAATTCCAGACATACAACCGACCATGGTCAGTGGTGTATTCCCAGTCAGCCGCTCGGAAATGTTGCGTATACATTATCTGTGCGCATGCGCATATAAAACGGCGTTGATACTGTTAAGCCTATGTGAACTAGACCGATAATTGATCACTGAGGACGATACAGCATGCTTCACATGCAATACATTTAAATCAATATCATTAAAACCCTTGTTTGCGTTCGCGGTAATCAGTCCATTGTAAATTGTTTTCGTAATTGCAAATGATAATCCTGTGAACAAAACAGGTTGTATTGGAGGATTATCTTCAATGATTTTAGATACCAAACAATTATTTTGGCCGCTGATCTCTATGACATGGTTAAATAAATTAATACGGAAGCGTCAAATACTATATGCTGACCAACTTAATTCACGCGGGTTCGGTAAATATGTGCCCGTGTATGTAAACATGATCGCCAAGGGTTATTTGGGAAGGCATATTTACTTGCTCTTATATATGATAACGGGATTAGATTGCCAAACGGTTAGTGTCGCTTGTTGTGCTAAGAATGCGATGCTTAAATGTACACATTGCTGGTTTAAGAAATGCATAATATAAAAGCAACGCCAGTCCATGGCTTCTTTATGCTTTTAATGCAGCAGTGCCTTTCCCTATTGGTCCAATAGGAAATGTTGCGTAAACATCAAGTTGACAGTGCGTGCGGAATATGACACAACCAGGGGCAATCAAATTCATCTTTATTGAGATTTAATCTATTTTGAACACGTTCCAATTCTTTTTGAACGCGATCAGGTTCAATTTGGTATCCAATCTTAGTCATTTTGAAGGCGATCAAAATAATTTTGAACTCGATCAAATTAATATTTAAAGCGGTCAATATAATTTCGAAATCAAATTCATTCTTAAAACAATCAAGAACCAATCAAAAATCATTCTGAATGCTGTCAAAATAATATGAGCCGGCCTAAATCTAAAACTCAAACCGAAGATTGTATTTCCTGCGGCCGGATAACACACTTGTATGCAGGGTAGCGGCAAAAACAGGGCTGCAAAAAGACTTTGCGAGGTAAGGTTCTGAATTGTAGTTTAAACAATAAATAAAACAAGTTTGTTGTATCATTGTCTGCTTTTATACGACCTTATAAGAAAAAGATTACGCGCTGTAAGCGGGATGGTTATTGATTACCCGACTGGGACCACTCCACTGCATAAAGAAAATGTACTAGTTGCGATTTTATTTGGTTCAAGCCTTGTGTAGGAGTTGTTTAGTACATGGCACCCCGAGCGTGGACGCGGATACAGTGTCATCAGTTCGTAGACATTCATGCAACAATACTCGTTGAATGGCTTTACCGTACAACATCGTCAATCTAGGGCCGTTAATGGGTGATGTTTTTGGCTACAGATACCCATGATTTACGCGCAGCCAGGGAGGGCGCCATCACGCGGCAAAATCTAAAATTCACTCTTTTATAATTAGATATATTACGACAGCTTCAGCTGTCGAGGCTACAATGGATATCATTTGTTGCATGCATGCGATTTCGTGTGTGTGTTTGATTCGCCTCTTATATTCCCTTATACCAGAGCGGTATTACGTATCCTGTATTACCGGGAACATCGACCAGGTCATTCATATAATTAATACAATACATTTCGCAACTCATTGATCACTATTCAACTGCGATATTCTGAGTTAACGATTTTATACCCCATGGTCAATAAAGCACCAGTAAGATCTTCACTTGCCTTGTTCATTCGCTGCGTCACCATCGATTATGAGTATAACTTGAGCCACGACGGATCATAGACATTACGTACTTACAACTAAGCAGAAGTAAGCATTGAATAGTCTGTGAGCCAACAAAAGGATTTGCAGCACATATGTACACGTTTTTAACGCACGAAAGTCGACGTCATTTTCCATCCACATTGCTCAATATAAATCTTGTTACAAAGCTTTCCATTCTATCGTTCATATATTGTATGGGTTATTTTTTTTTCATCTATTCCACGATATATTCGTGCTCTGAATAAATCAGCCGTAAGAAATGAGCGTAGCATCAGCGTATGTACATCAACATGGCAGCATCTGCAGCAAGCGTAGACACAGATTTACCTCCTATCGTAAAATGGCTGGTAGCGAACATTAATGAGGCTGCATCATGACCTCGGTAATAGATGAGAGGCATCTTGAATAGTTTATGATCTTCTCATCCGAGCATCTTTGGGACGATGAGACAACTCTGCTCTAATAAGCCCATTTCGACCTCATTTCCTTTATACCTGCGTCATTTTTTGCATGAGTTATAAACTTCGTTATAATTTTGTTTGAATCATTGTAATCTTGTAAAAACCAGGCACAAATGACAAAATAATTATCACACCTGTAGTTGTTAAACCAGTAGAAAATGAGTTAAGCAGCATCGATGTCTGGTACGCGGTTTAAAGCAATGAGAAGTGGCGGGATACACTATGTTTGGGCATATTCTGTCTGGTATGTAGATTTCGCGAGTCGAGGGGTGTGGATCTATTCAATTCGCCTGATGAGTTAGTGAGGTCGGTGACATAGGGGCTGAGAATTTGATCGCACCATCCCGTTTTGTGTTCAGTTCATTTATATGCGTAATGTTCAGTAGTCAATTGGATCGATATTGCTGCGTACATGATCGAACGAACACGGACAGTCTGATGATTGGATCTCCAAGCACAAACAAGCAGCGTTGCTTCTAACTAGCCTGAAAACGCCGAATCGATCGCATTGAAAATGGAAGGAGGGAAAATGCGACGCTGCTGGGTCTGCTTGTTGTTAGTGGCTGTCACTTGTTTCATTTGGTGCATTTGGTACACACCAATGGTACTAATGAAGCCTGTTATACTGTCTTCGAAGATAAACAGCTCATTCCAATACGACCATCAAAAGCAGGTGGAGTTTGTCGGGAATGCTGAAGATGACTACCATTTGCGAACATCGAACCAAGCGTCTGCATCTAACATGGTCGTGTTTCATCACATAGACAATGCAAATATCAGTCAGACGGACTTGATTCAAGCGCTGAATAACCTGGTTGACAAATTCTGTCCATTAAAGTGGCGCAATATTACTGTGTTGCTGACATCAAATTTGAAGCTAGGTGATCCACGCAGAATATTTGGAAGTGCTGTAAGCAAACTCTGTCCAGCATTCAACAAAACTGTACTTCTTGTTTGCCGCTCTATAACCGAGTCCTCGTCTAGCTATCCCAGGAAGCTGTGGCACGATTTTGCATTTGATGCTTATTTGAAAGGAGTTGGGATGTTTCTCATAACGTCAACACATCACCGATTTAGTGTGGATATAAATGATTTTGTTCGTGGGTGTCACACGCATGGGGCTGCCATATGTTCTTCAGGTGATATATGCATGACAGTATCTCACTATGAAGCACTAGGATGCATCTTTCCCATCAATATCAACATCGAAGATATAGCACAATATATCCCATCACGCAGCAACCCAATCAGCGGGACGGCAATACGGCTGTGGATACCATGGTTGGTGTGTCTGTACGGTATACAAGCGGCCGTTGACTTCAATATTGAAGTTGATTGTAATGCGACAGGATTTGTGCCTACGCTATCAAAACACCGATATCATCTTGACAGGTAAGTCCATATGGAGCCTTTGTCATAGAAACGGCGCTGTAAAAATCTTGAGCGATTACCATTTCAACAGCACAAACCGAATAAAATATTATGTAATTTAGTGATGCTCAATCAAGTGCCACCACATAAAATATGCAGTTAGATCTTGTGTTTCAGATGGTCGAAATATCAAAATGACGCTTCCGGGAAAGGCACCAAAGTTATTTCCTTTTGTTTATTTGGTTCAAGGCAGAAGTACATATTCGGGGCTGTGCGTAATGCCATCCTCACACACATTTACTACCCTGGCTGGAAAATGCGGATTTATACTAACAAAGCGCTCGGAACACTAACTTCAAAGTTAGAATCTCTAGGAGTAGACATCCGTAACACATCAGGGAGCAACATATCCCCATTAATGTGGCGCTTTCTGGTGGCAGATGACCCAAGCGTGGACGTATTTATTATTCGTGATATCGATAGTCGCTTCACAAAAAGAGAGGTTTTCCTGGTAGAAGATTGGTTGCAATCTGGTCGAACATTCCACTGCATACGAGACCATCCAGCTCACCGTATTGCCGTCATGGCCGGGATGTGGGGCGCACGGCGAGCCCCCTTCGCCGCCTTTTTAAAGCAACCAATTCACAAGCTGATCAGAGGTTCCAACGATCAGGCGTTTTTAGGAACCTATGTTTGGCCTATAGTTTTGAATGACACCTATTGCCATGACGCATTTCATTGCCAAAAATATGCAGCCTCGCACCCCCTGCCGGTAGCAAGAGTAGGCACGGAACACGTCGGACAAGTCTTTGATGACTATGATTTACCGAGGATTAAGTCTATTAAGATTTTGGGTAATATTACACATAAAACTGCGTGCTCTCCGCGGCAAATTAATCTGAAAAGCGACACGTGATGAACGCGCATAGTGCTTCAAATACAGCCAGACTCACCATTTGTTATTCGTAACATTAAACTGTATATTCCTACTGTAAACCTCTACCAGTTTTGCCGAATCATAACCAAGTAAATATGAAAAATTGAAGAAGTTGAACAAATAAAATATATGATACAAGAGAGGAACCGGCTGTTTAATGTCCAGTTCGATACAGATAGAGAGTTATACATACTATCAACTTCAAACAGTGATAACAAGTTATGATGCTTGGCATTTGTCATAAATATGCAACGTATTAAAGAGGGAAAAGGATTGCAGAGGATATCCAAAAATTGCAAAAAAATATCGCTGCATAAAGTCATCAAAAACTCCTTGACATGTTTTATATAAGACCACATCTGCTCATACATCTGCGTATAATCAATATATATATGTATATACATATATATATATATATAATATATAAATATATATATATATATATATATATATATATATATATATATATAGATTAGAGATATATATATATATATATATATATATATATATATATATATATATATATATATATATATATATATATATATATATATATATATATATATCTATATATATATATATATATATATATATATATATATGTATATGGGTGTTCAAAAATAGTTCGGGTATTAGGGACATGTAGAAAAACAACTATATTGGGACATAACAAAAAACCCACCATTATGGGACATATCAAAAGACCTACTATTGTGGTATATAACAGAAACCCAAACGCTTTGGGACGCAACAAAAACCAACCAATATGCGACAGTTTGGTGAACTTCTTGTGATGGAAATTAAATGTTTGCATCTATGCCATGGGATATGCCTTTCATCCCTATCTGTTTGACGGGGAATCTTAATTTGAAATGGTTTATAAGCTATAGAATTATCGTGCAGTTAAGTGGCAATGCACTTTTAATTAACGACGATCATTTATCGAAAGAAGTACTATCGAACGTAATTCAATCATAGAGGCACAAAGGCTCTAAATGTCTGGCGCTTTTGAGAGCCGGGCCCGGCGCATAAAAAGATATATCTACACAGAGATACGCACACTGTGAAACTGGAGACCTGTACGCTGCGTCGATAAGTGAACTTAGATGTTGCAAGCAAGGTTAAGCCCCAATCTTGCACACACTCCGCATAAGGTTTTATTATATCGGATGGTCATCCTCTGCTACAAATATAACAACACCGATGTAATTACAGTAATAGACGTTTTATATAAATCCCTGTGACTCGATATGGTGGTTTGTGTCCAAGGAGGCGTCGCTGTGGTTCATCATACCGTTTAATAGTTTAAGCTCTGTCGTATGCACTCTTTAATTTGCTTCTCATCCAATGTAGCTCACAGACAGGCATATTGTTTTGGTTCTAGTTCATAGAAATATACGCTAATAACCTAATGATAATCGTACTACCGCTATGTTATCTCTATTATTTCTGATTATATCATCTGTTATAGTAATACAATCATAGTTCTCCCTAGGGAACAGGTTTCATATGGCCATAATTTGTTTAAATGGGGTTGGATTTGAAATGCAGGTAACACAACATTAATATCACAGCTATGGAACAAGTAAGGCTACTGGTAATCATAGTTTAAACGTTGAGGTCATGGGTAAACATAGTTTAAAAGTCGTTTTTTACTGTCAAAAGCTTTGATGAAATATTAGTGCATCATTAACTGAATAAAATGGGCATGTGTAATACTGTCTATAAATTATATAGGGATTAAAAATGTCACTTGTATGGCAATTATGCATGTTTATTGCATTTCAAGCATAATTAAGAGTTTGTGGCATATCCATTCGTAACTAGCAATGCTAATTACAATTATGCATAGTTAATGACATTTCGAGCATAATTAAGAGGTGCTACAAGGCCCATTAGAACTTGCACTGCTCATTCATAACTTTTTCCCAACTTTTAAGTAGGGAACCTCCAGGTGTCCATATTCACAATACATGGGCTCAAACTTTAACAGAGCTCTATATAGATGATAATGCATTTCAATTGTATCTTTATAAGAGATCTAAATACCAATAGAAGCTTGGAGAGCAATGCCATTAGTAGATAGAGAGACCCAGTATACAGATGCTGGTTATTTATTTTCACAATATAACACCTCAATAAATGTTTCCACACTCACTTATAGGATACCTGCAAAGGTCAGATCACAGAATTCAATGCCAGGAAACTTATGTGAGGCCACATTAGCTGTTCAGCGGAGAACATTCGATATTATCTACTGTCATAATCATAGTTTTTATAGCACATATGCTCATTTATTATGCAATTAAATAGTTCAGCGGATGTTTATCTAATGGCTTGTGTTATTTGTATTAGGTGACTCTGTGGTGTTATCTGACACTTTCAAGTCTGTACTTGCACCATCAACTGATTCACTCTTTTTTAGACCATCACATTGGCCAATGCCAGGATAAGCAACAGCCCAATATGCATGTGATGTTGTGACTTCAAATTGTAATTGATATTTGGTCATGACATCAGACAACCTCTTTACAATTTAGATCCAACATCAAAAATAGGACTACCCCAAAGTATTGTTTATAATTGCAATCTGTGGACCGTTTGACCTTTGAGGTCTATCATATTAAGATAATTGGCAATAGTTAAGTTTATGAAACACCAAGTGACAGTGGATAAGCAGCCACTGATATGTGTTGATAAATTTATAAAACCTACCATGCAAATCATGCAGGGCAGTAAAAGCCATCAATGGTGCTGCAACATTAGTCTCTTCAATCACAACGTGCCAAACAGAGCAGTACCATACACTTTATGGTTATGTCTGACCATGATGTCCATATAACAACATATCTATCTTCATGTCTGAAGCCTAGTGAGTGGACTAAAGGGCATCCATTAATTGTTAAAGTTGTTAAGTTGACGTTTCATAGTCAAGTTCTCTTTGCATTTACATATTACTGGACAGTCTTAACTATAATAGCCAACCTAGTCTGTCAAACAAAAATTTTTTTTCAAATAAACAGAACCATCCAACAGTATTGAAACGAAAGCTGCTAACGCCTAAATTGTGGATCAGCTGATAGCGCTCGTTCCTTCGAGGGAATTGGGTCATGGATATAAAATTCGGTCTGGGTAGGGGTAAAGCGAGGATTAGGTAATACAGAACCCACAGTAATAGTATTTTACCGACACAGCTTCTTTTCCGGCCATGTCAGAATGCATTTGCTGGGGAAATCCGTATTTAACAACATATTTCTATGCTTTCCGCGAAGTCACGAAGTTGGCGGCCTAATGTAGAGTTATTGTTTACGATTTTCGTAATATATGAAATGTCATTATTAGCCGAAATACTGTAACAATCGTATCATTCTTAACCATTGCAGTGGAAAAATAAGTTAAATTTAATTTTAACGATAATTATTTGTCTGATTGGCAATTTTATGTGACTTGACTTTGGTAATCGTCTGCTAGTTTTTCGCTACATATTTCGCCGATCTGTCGCTCATCTGGGGTCAAAGAGTGAATTTGGTAGCTTCGATCGTAGGGATGGGTTTTTATATCCAGTGTTTTTTTATTGTATGGTATTCAATGATCCACAAGTGTTGAATAATATATATTTGGTAATTTGTCAAGTAGGTACTTGACTTTTACAGTCGCACTTGATTATTTTGGTCACACGACCATACAGAAAGTAAACTAGGCAGGGACATTTTAAATAAGAGCGCATATGTGAGTTCCATGGAGGGACACGATGTTATTGAATTATGTTACAAGTATTAATGGGAAATCATTATAAAAGCTTCTGCATATTTTAAATATCATACACTTATCGCTGTTGCATCACGAATTGGGTCAAGTCTAAGTTAGGTAAGTCCAAACTTTGGTCAAGTCCAATCTAAGACATGTCCGATTTGGGTCAAGTCCGATTTAGTCAAGGACATACGCTTGATGTAAGGAGTTAAACAGACGAGCGCGACGCTGCGGGAGGGGTTTGGGGGGGGGGGGGGTTCTTCGTGTCCAACTGATACCTCTGATGTTTTAGGGCATCCGGACTGCCTTCTTCGTTGGCCTCCGGCTATGTCACCAGACATCGGTTATTTTATTGGGGTGGGGTGGTGGTGGGGGTTGCTTCAACGATGGTCACGTTGAATGTGTCGCGCAGCTCCTCCAACCTAACAACCAACAAATCGAAACAGATGACTATCCTTTTGCTAAGCTCACTCGTCACTTGGCCATTACAGACCACATTCCCTCTCTCCCGTCATTGGAGCGCGTGATATTCAGTGACGGTGACAAGCGAACAACTCCAGCAAACACCGCCTGGAATCTACCATCCCGCTACAGTGGATGCGTGCCAGCCTGACAATCATGCGGGAACTCATGGCGCGAGGCGATCTGTCCCTTCAGGACATTAACTTGTACCTCAACTATATGGAGAAGATTGGCGAGCTGGCCACCAAGTATACCTAGCAATCGCTCCTCATATACTATGAAGAGTATCGCAAATGGCAGTCACAGATCAAATGCAAATGGGGGCAAGACACCATACACCTCGTCGTAGTCTACCTTGAAGCTCGCCCATGTCTGCAGGCCTCATATTGTCAGTCAGTCCTCTTCCCCAACGCCGTAACAGATGCCAAACGAGCTATGCCGCTTGTTTAATGCAGAGAGATGTCACTGGTGCACAGCCTGTAGGTACGCTCATTGCTGCAGTGTACCCGGTTGCAGTGAACCCCATAGCCAGCTGTAGCACGCACATACCAGCATCGAGCCGTAAAAAAAGGCGCCTGCGAGGGGTTAGACATACCTGCCCCCTCACACACCACCTCATCCCTCACTGACCACCTTCCCACATGGCAAACGTATCTGGAAAACGACCCTTACCAACAATATCTCTTGTCTGGCATCACTCATGGAATTACCTATTATGAACAATAACCTGCCCCATAATCAGTTAAACACCAATAACTACATATCAGCCCTTGCATCAAACCCCGAGATAAAGAAACAAATACTAAGAGGAATAGCAGAAGGCCGCTACTTAGTGGTGCACGAACCCGCTCTGATAACTAGTGCCCTTGGTGCAACACCCAAATCAGGCAAAGGAGTGCGGCTCTTAGATGACTGCAGTCGTTCCCCCGGCCGCACTGTCAATGACTACGCTCATCTCACATCGCACATAGGATATCAAACTGTCAAGCATGCCTGGCAACTCATTTCGCCTAGCAATTTTCCTACCAAAATAGACCTAAAAGACGCTCACCAGAGTGTGCAGATTGCACCCAACCACTATCACCTCGCTGGCCTCAATTGGAAATTTAAAGGACACAGTGTGTACACTTATATGTATGACACGCGTCTCCCATTTGGTGCAAGGCTATCAGTCGAATGTTTCCATTGCCTATCTTTATCTCTTCAACGCATACTTGGCATGCATGGTATTAAAACTGTTGTGTACTTAGATGACATTTTAATTGTGGGCGACACCAAAGTAAAATGCACATCAGAAGTGACCACGGCTATCTCAATATTTCACTCTCTTGCTTTCGGACTATGTTATCACAAGTTAGAAGGACCAACGACAGTCCTTACCTTTCTTAGCATTCAAATCGACACCTCCGACTGCACCCTTAGCCTCCCTCGCTACAAAGTCAGGCCTGCTGCAGCCATTTCGCACAAAACGAAGAGCCTCTCTATAGCAGTTGGAAAGCCTCGCCGGCAAACTCCAATTGGTTACACACGTCGTTCAAGGCAGCAGGATTTACCTGCAACGCGTGCTGGCTACCATGCACAAGCTAATTAACCCCTCACAATAAAGCAATACTAACCCCTGAATTTCACGCTGATATCGACTGGTGGCTGAATTACATGACACATTCAACTGCAAACGCTTTAACTTCCATCGTCCATTCTCTCACAACTTTACCACGGATGCATCACAAACTGGGGGCGGAGCAAACATTGATTATGGCGTAGACTGGATGTACATTAATTGGAACGTCGACATGCCATCAATCGCTACATCAACGAAAACGAAACTGTTCCTGTCACTGCAGCAGTAGTACATCGGTGGGCCCTCTACCTCGCTAACAGCGAAGTAATTTTTATGACATACAATATCTGTACTATGGCGGCTATTAACAAGGGAGCTTGCCGCACCCCTGGCGTTATGATACATATACGTGGACTATTCTGGCTTGCCGATATGTTACACTTAACGCTGTTGCATCACGATTTGGGTCAAGTCCAAGTTAAGTCCAAAATATGGTCAAGTCCAATTGAAGTCATGTCTGATTTAGCCCGTATTATTTTCCACTGTCATTTCACATTCTTCGTAGTTGTCACCGAATTCAACATAGTTTTACTCCAGACATCACCAGATACATCATACCTCCAGTCTATCCAAATTAGTGTATAATGGATCTAATGGTTCTTGGAAAACACCAAATAGCAGAGTATGGAGTAATTTCCCAACAGTGCAACCTCTTTCCATCTTATAAAAACTTGTCGGGCTCCTACCACCCTCTCTGCTATGTCTGCTTTTCCGCGCTAAACTGAAGTAAATTGTGATTAGAAGACGGAATCCCAGTCTGCCTCTCTTATCCCCCCCCCCAACTCGATTTCGGTGTCCTTTCACGCCTAATCGAGATTTGTTCATTTTGTACAGCCTAGGGTTGATCATCAATACAAGATGTCACATGAATCAATCTCTTATTAAGTAAAGGAAGTAAAAACTAATCTCTCTCATGTGGCAGAAACTGAATCTACATTTGAATATAAACTAATAGAATATTGGTAAAACACATTGTAAGCCTCCTATCAATATGCACTTAAACTGCAATTATATAACCAATAATAAACAGCCCACCCATCAATAATTAATGTTACCTTCATTCATTGACCACTGATGGCAACTTTAACATTCTCTTTCTGGGTATTGAGATAACAGGCATTGACTAGTGACCACCAGGAATGTTGCTATGGAGCTTAGCATTGATAAATATAATAGAATTCAATGCTTGACTGCTCCCCTGGGTTGGCTATGGTGCACTTCCATCAGTCACTTAACCACTGATAAAATGGTGTCTCATCCACATAAGCCAGCTCTCTTTACCCTTAACCTGAGGTCACATTCACAATTGTGCACATCTGAAAGTCAGTATATAGTGAAAATGAGGACATACATATCTGATGTTCATCTGGAGATGATTATGTGACAAAGCCAGATGTTCAGAATAAGTCTACAGCCCAGAGAGCTTAGTTCAGTCATCAGTAACAGGGCTGGAAGTTAACTAAAATGGCCACCCGTCCTGACCTGTCCTGGTGACCATTTTAGATGTTAACTGGCCTCAAGAAATTCTACCCCTCCAAACAAAAAAGATGCCATGTTAGGAGAACCCCAGGTCAGTGACATACTGGGCTGGTGACAAGAACCCCAGGTCAGTGTAACGACTGGCTGGTAATAAAAAGAACCCCAGGTCTGTGTCATGCTGGGCTGGTGATGAGGAGGTGATATGAATTGCAGATAAATACAGAGCAGATAAAGTGTACAACAATGAGACACTATACACAGGTGCATACATCCAAACTGCAAGACCATCAATAAGGACCAGGTGGAGTCTAACAGTCATACTGGGTAAACAGAACTTCTGATAAAAAACCTCTACTTAAACAGACTGTTGAAGCCATACTCACACACAACAAAATACAGACAATACTCATTGTTTCGGTCATTTTGGTCATTCTGATGGTTTTAACAAAAATTGCATTTAGACATAACATGTCTTTTTAAGCCCCAGTGATTGATATATCTCAACGAAATATGATAAACAAGAGAAGCCAAAACATTGATGAAGCCAAAACATTGATGAAGCCACAACATTGACAAAGTCACAAAATTGGTGAAGCCACAGTATTGGTGAAGCCACAATATTGATGAAGCCACAATATAGGTAAAGCCACAGTATTGTAGAAGCCACAATATTGGTGAAGCCACAACATTGAAGCCCACAATATTGGTGAAGTCACATCACTGGTAAAGCCAAAATACAACATTGGTGAAAGCCAAAATATATTGATAAAATCAACAGTATTGGTGAGGCCACAATATTGGTGAAGCCACAGTATTGTTTTAGCCACATCATTGGTGAAGCCAAAATATTGATGAAGCCACAATCATGATGAAGCTACAGTATTGGTTAGCCACAACACTATTGGTGAAGCTACAACATTGGTGAAGCCACAGTATTGTTGGTAAAGCCACAGTAGTGGTGAAGCCACAATATTGGTTAAAGCCACAACACTGGCTAAGCTACATCATGGGTGAAGCCGCATCTGGTGAAAGCCACAGTAGTGGTGAAGCCACATTATTGGTGGTGAGGCCACAACATTGGTAAAGCCACGTTAGTTGTGAGGTCACAATATAGGTAAGCCACAACACTGATGAAGCCACAACATTGGTGAAGCCAAAATATTGGTTAAGCTACAACACTGGTGAAGCCACAATATTGATGAAGGGAAGATGAAGCCACAACATTGGTGAAGCCAAAATATTGGTGAAAGCAACAACATGAATCCCAAAAAATGAAGCAGCGATAGCATTGATGAAGCCACAACATTGGTGAAGCCAAACCACAGTATTGGTGAACAATATTGGTGAAGCCACAGTATTGTTTTAGCCACAGCATGAAGCCAAAATATTGATGAAGCCACAATCATGATGAAGCTACAGTAAGGCCACAACACACTGGTGAAGCTACAACATTGTGAAGCCGCAGTCTCGGGTAAAGCCACAGTAGTGGTGAAACCACAATATTGGTTAAGCCACAACATTGGTGAAAGCACATTGTATTGTGAAGCCACGTTAGTGGTGAGGTCACAATATAGGTAAAGCCACAACACTGATGAATCCACAACATTGGTGAAGCCAAAATATTGGTTAAGCTACAACACTGGTGAAGCGACAACATTGATGAAGCCAAAATATTGATGAAGGGATAACATTGATGAAGCCACAACATTGGTGAAGCCAAAATATTGGTGAAGCCACAATATTGATGAAGCTACAATATAGGTAAAGCCACAGTATTGGTGAAGCCACAATATTGCTGAAGCCACAATATTGGTGAGGTCACATCACTGGTAAAGCTACAACATTGGTGAGGCCTAAATATTGATAAAACCACAGTATTGGTGAGGCCACAATATTGGTGAAGCCACAGTATTGTTTTAGCTACAACATTGGTGAAGCCAAAATATTGATGAAGCCACAATCATGATGAAGCTACAGTATTGGTTAAGCCACAACACTAGTGAAGCTACATCATGGGTGAAGCCGCATCTTGGTAAAGCCACAGTAGTGGTGAAGCCACATTATTGGTTAGGCCACAACATTGGCTAAGACACAACATTGGTGAAGCCACAGTATTGCTGAAGCCACGTTAGTTGTGAGGTCACAATATAGGTAAAGCCACAGCACTGATGAAGCCACAACATTGGTGAAGCCAAAATATTGGTTAAGCTACAACACTGGTGAAGGCACCACATTGATGAAGCCAAAATATTGATGAAGGGATAACATTGATGAAGCCACAACATTGGTGAAGCCAAAATATTGGTGAAGCAACAACATTGGTGAATCCCAAAAAATGAAGCAGCGATAGCATTGATGAAGCCACAACATTGGTGAAGCCAAAATTTTGGTGAAGCCACAGTATTGGTGAAGCCACGGTATTGGTGAAGCCACGGTATTGGTAAAGCCACAGCACTGGTGAAGCCACAACATTGGTGAAGCCACAATATAAGTAACGCCACAACACTGGTGAGAAGCCACAACATTGGTGAAGCCAAAATGTGGATGAAGGGATAACATTGATGAAGCCACAACATTGGTGAAGCCAAAATATTGGTAAAGTTACAACACTGGTGAAGCCACAACATTGGTGAAGCCAAAATATTGGTGAAGCCACAGTATGGGTGAAGCTATGTTATTGATGAAGCCACAATATTGATGAAGCCACAATATTGGTTAAGCCACTAAAACTAGTGAAGCCACAATATTGACGAAGTTGTACCATATACATGAATGCCGAAGAAAATAAATTTTCATGGTGGTTTAGCACATGGACCTTAATATTTCAAATGTAACCACATTACCGTCAGTAATGTAGATGAAGCCGCATGACCTCCTCACTATTTTTATCTTTAACTATACACTTATCTCAAATCACCAAATGTTATGAAATGATAAGACTAAAGAATATTTCTTTTCACTAAGCAAGAGCCTAGTGGCCCTAAAGCAAAACACTGCTCCCATTGATATGAGGAGGTATCTTGCAGAGATAGATGAGCATAATTGTGATGTTTGGACAGCTGATACTGTTGCCCATCTTGAGCAAATAAATTTCCTAAATAGGGCGGATAAACCACCACAGCGGATATGAATCTCCAATATGATCAATTGAGATGCTGGGTCCATAATATTAAACCCAGAACAGTAGGTAAAGCAGTTTTTACCATATAATGAGTGCTGCTAGGCAAAATGTCATCGCAAACACTTAGTCAATCTCACTGCCTTACAATAAAGACAGAAGGCCATGGCTATTGAACTCTGCTTCTTTTGGCACGATTTGTATTAACAAGTTATGACAGCATTTAATCATAGCTTTTATAGCATACATTGTATTCAATGATACACCAGGGCTGAACAATAACCCCCAAACCCACTTGTCTGGCATCAATAGTCCATCGCCAAGTAGTTTTGCAAATAGTTTTAGCATTTAAGCCAAATAATTTAATTTTTTTAGAAATGATTCACCCAAACACCCATAAGCTATTAATAACATTTTTCCTGGAACAAGAAATTTTAATTTGCTTTAATTTAGCACGTCAGAGGTCAAAAGCCATAAAGCTATAAATTAAAGTTTGCCAGAATATAAAGACATGATAAACCCCATTTTTCACTTGACAAGTATAATTGATAATAATCCTAACATTTTGGCTGAGGTCAAGGACCATACAGATCTGAATTCTAGTTAGCAAAGAGATTCTGACATGAGAAGCCTTTTTGTAGGATTTGAGATCACTAGCTTAATTTATAACAATTTGTGGCATCAAAACTTTTAATACCCCATTGGGTTTATAGGCGCAGGATATTATACAATAATAATCCAGGGGTCAAAGATTATACAGGAAGATTAGGTCGATGAGGAGTTGCTAGCTTGTATTATAAGAAAATGTGCCATCAAGAATTATTCCCCATAATGTAAATCTCTCAGGAACAAAAGGTCATGCAGAGCTGATATTTACTTTATAAGTAATGGTCAATATAAGAGTGGTTCATGATTAATTTGAGAATGGTATTCCCTATTTGGTTAACATAGCTAAGAGATTATTTTTCAATAGTAAGGTCACAAAGGGCTGATATTTTGTTTGTAAGTGACAATCAATATAACAGTGGCTTGTATTATTAAAAAACTGTGATACCAAAAGTTTACAAGCAGAGAGATTGACAGGGCAAAACTGTGCTGAGGAGCATAAGTATTAATGGTTCCTGCCTAATGGTCCATAAATATTACCTTATAAGTGACATGCAACATGTCCGGGATGGAAAATAATCAAAGGGACCATCCAAGTCATGCATAACCAGTCAGTTTGTTACATCTTGGGAACTGCACTGTCCTGAAAAGGACTCAAGTGATTTGGGGTTTCAAATATGCTTAATACCACCATCAAAACTAGACCAGATGAACAGATTTTAAGACTAACTTACCAATAATCATGGCATTAATAGCCTACATCAGATGGATTCAAATGAGGTGATTGTTCTATTAAAGAATTGAATTACAAGCATTGAACATTTTTTTTGAAAGCTTCTATTGAAATCAAAAGGATCACTTTCCTGACCAATTGATGGCAGATGTTTGACACTGTCCATGACTGAACTATCATGTAACATATAATCACACTTATTGGAATGTAACAAAGAACTGTTTTAGTGTATAACAATGATACATAATATTTCCATGTCCAATATAAGTACTTTAAAAGAAAGGTTAAGGGTAACATTACTGATGCAAGTATATAATACAATGATGTCGAAAGCAAAATATCAATCTTCAACCTTTGAAAAAAAAATTCACATTTGAAAGAGTAACCCCACCCCCACTTACGCAGTACCACCAGAGTTGTTAAATAGTGTACTATGACACGAGCCGTGCTAGTGGCTAATGGTGGCTAGTGTCATAGTCCACCATACAACATTGTGAGTTACAGGGCATAAAGTCTGAAGACGACTGGGATCGATGATACTGGAATCAGGATCCCCTACCTTACTCAACGACCGAATTGGAGCGTTTGGGTTATTGTGATACCGGAGCGCATGTCCACTGTCAAGATCAGGCAATGTTTACATCTGACAGATGGCGCAAAAGCCTCGAACATCCACTAGAACCTAGCGTCCTACCCAACCCCAGTCGCTCACATCGGAAAAAGTGAAACCGCTCTCGACAGAGGCCTGAACGTATTTGGCTGGGACGGGAAAGCTGTCATCAGGTCAAAGACGACCGCAGAAGAAAGTACGTACCTCGATCGAGGTACGTACCTCGTTCCTAGTACGGCGTACTTGGTTTGAAGTATATGCATACATAAACATTAATTTTCTCAACTGTTTTTCAAATTGTGACATTATTTACTGAGATTTGGTTGGGTTAAATCGTGGAAACCCTCTTAGTAGTCACAGCCTCGATTTGGGACCATATTTAGCGTTGCCCATGTACGAGAAGGCTTTTCTATGCGTTTTCAAAATCCTTTTTGAATCAGTCTGGCAAGGTAAATAACTTACTTTTTGCAGAGCATAGTTTGTCTAGATTATATGAAATACAGTTTAGTGAAAATTGTATGGCATATTTGTGACTTATGGATGATAACATCACACCCCATGTCAATCCATTTGTACACCTGATATTTTTGTACTACAATTGAAGTACGCCGCACCATGGTGGTTTCAAACTTCGCTTGTTGTCTACCCGGGTCTGATTGAGAGTGTTCATATACGCATTCAGTTGTGTTCAAAAATGAATGGTCTTCTCAAATAGAATAACAAAGCAGCCAGGTGTTTGATATTGAACAGAATGCCCCCAAAAACACCACAACAGTAAGTTTTCATACTTTTGTTGACCTGTTCTGTATGTGTTTTTGGAAACTTTTGTTTTAATTGGATGTTAGGTTATTATTTAAGGCTTAACATATGGAAATGAGCATCATTACATATGTAATGAACATTATCATTTTAGAATACTTAAGGTTTACCAGAAATGGAATGGAATGTTCACAAAATCTCAGGGTCAGCGATCATGTTGTATTGATATTGACTATGCTTTATTACAATTACTTCCATAGCAATGTGGACAGTGGTCATAAGATCATTGCTCATCCGTAAACTTCATGATGGTGTTTATTCTACATACTGCTAATAATTGAGTTTCTATCAGCCAAATCGTATGCCTTTAACAATATATCATGCAGATCCATATTTTGTGAAGGAGTGGAGGAACAGCAATGTTTGAGTTAATTTTATTTTAGAAATAATTCTCAAGTAGCAAATTGTGTCCAAAATCACATACATACAATATTCGTTATTACATAATAGGATACCGAGTAATCCCGAGTGCAGGTACACTACCAATCAATTACCAGTATCACAATGAGGCAGATAATGATAACAACCATAGAAATGTTATGACTGTTTGACAGCTAAAGGTATATGTATGATGTTGATGCAATAATTGAGATACAAAACTATGATAATTATGTCTAGGACAGGTTACACAACGCAGGATAAAGCTACTTAAATAGGTCATGACACAGATAGGATTAATTGATATACCTATACATGTACAGACATACATATTACAACAGTGAGTGTTGAATGACAAAACTAGAGGAAAGCATGTACAAAAGGTGGGATGGCATTGAAAACGGAAGCGGGGGGGGGGAATGGGAGTGCAAACTATGTTATCTCGTTGAAATCTAATTGAAAAAGACAAAGAAGTGCTGGTTACCTGACAATATCCGCGCGGGATTTAATTGGGGCAGCCTCTTCCCTTCTAAAGAGAAAAGATAAGGACTTATGCGATAACGTTTACAAATTCGACAAATTCAACCTATGTTTTCATGAAAATGGAATCCAGAATAAAATATTCTCTCTGTCTCTGTTGTTTGGAATGGAATATATTGGAAAAAATTACTTACACTTTCAGAGATCCCAAGTGGAAACACCACACAGGTTAAATACATATTGCATACATAGCTGATGAATGCCGCGAGAGCGGAAACGAGAGGAAGAGGATAATATGCACAAAGTCTTATGAACTTGTCCTGCGATGTGAGGGCAATATTCTGGTTGAGTATATAGACCAGAACAGGCAAGACCTGGTACACCCCTCACAGGAATAGCTTCTTCATTGAGAGAGCTGTAACCAACTTTCAGCGGCTTGGAAGGCGGCTCCATGGACTGATCACTAACGGCTGAAGGAATGTTCAAGTCTGGATAGATTTCATCCACTTCATCAATGCATGATTGACAGAACTTAGGAGCAGTTTTTGTGTAATGGACAGATTCTGTTTTTCTTTGACACCACTTGGAAATTTTAATTTCAGGTTGGAAATTTTAATTTCAGGTTTCCAGTTTCCAAACATCCTCATTGTGATTGAAGGCTTTCAGAAGAACACCGTTTTGAAAATGGATTGGCCCATAGCTGTTCCATTCAGAAAAAAAAACCCAAAGTAAATCAGATACTGGCTAGTCAAATACATAACATTAAATATTATAATCTATGTTTAAGTACACAACACAAACCAGCAATTCCTGTGAGATTGTTTTATATCACCCTCTACTAATAGACTAAATCATATTCGGTTTGAAATATTGACAAATTATCTTATAACTTGCGATTCGGTCGTATGATTCATAAGTGTCATTCTTTTATCTGTATACGATCTACTATCAGAATATGGCACCAATTCAAAAGGAAGCACACCGTACTTCGATTTAAGTACGATCGCATCACTACGTCATTGTTTCAGAAAAACCATTCAACAGTGGTGTTATTTTTAGCGATAGCTCATTAATATGCCATAGAATTTTGAATAACATATAATGTATCATTAGGTGATATACTTGTAAATTAGAAAACATAGACCTTACCTCTGACATGTTGATGTGTGTACAAAATTTAAACCATGAACGCAGAAAAACTTGAAGTCGCTGTCGAATAATGGAAGTGAAAACTCTTCTTGTGAAGGCCCAATATCGCCCACAACAACAGATTTGGTTTCAAATGTAGGCTATAATATATTTGCATAATTAAATCGTTCAAAGCCAATCACATTTCAGAAAATAATGTAATAAAATGCAAAACAGCAGAGGGCGGTGGCACGACTATCATGCGTACCTCAATCGAGGTGCACCGTACTGGGAACGAGGTACGTACCTCGATCGAGGTACGTACTTCGTTCTGCGGTCAGTCCGCAACCTGGTCATGGTCTACCGAATCAGCAAACTCCCCGGCAACTGCACAAACCTCATGCTCATTGAGAAAGATTGCCTGTGCTACTACAGCTGGATCCAAAACCTGAACCGCCTACTCTATGACCAGACAAAATACGATGGCCGCAAATTCTTCTGCGAACGAATCCTCCTCGGCAACACCACCTCGGCCCTCCTCCAGGCCCACAAGCCAGAGTGTGCAGGGTCGGCAAAACAGCCGCGCGGGAAGACATCCCAGAGGAGGGGAAAAACATCCTAACCTTCCAGAACTGGCAAAAGCAACTCCCGCCCCCCTACGTTATCTATGCAGACTTCGAGGCGCTCACAGTAAAGCTTCCAGGGCCAGCCCTCAATCTAGAAAAGAGCAACACCCAGAAGACCCAGAAACACCAGGGGTGCGGGTACGGCTACATATTAGTCCGATGCGACGGGAAGACCTCACCCCCAGTCATATACAGGGGAAACGACGCCGTGGAGAAGTTCCTAAAGGTCCTACAGAAATAGGAGAAAAAGATCAAATCAGTTCTCTCCAAGTCAGTCCCCATGCGGATGATCCGAGACGACCAAAGAGTCCACAAGACCGCAACCCAGTGCTAGTCTGCAGCAAACCACTCGGAACCGACAGGGTCCGTGACCACTGCCATATAACTGGCAAGTACAGAGGGCCAGCCCACAACGCCTGCATCCTAAAGCTTAGGTTGAGCCCAATGACAACCCCCATTCCCGTGGTCTTCCACAACCTGCGGGGCTATGATTCACATCTCCTAATGCAGGGCATAAGCAAGGTAGAGGGAGACATCAACTGTATACCCAACAATATGGAGAAGTACATATCCCTATCCCTAAGACAGCTCCACTTCATGGACAGTGCGCAATTCCTCCTAGCCTCTCTCGACAAGCTGGTCTCAGCCAACAACCCAGACGCCTTCTATGACGGCACAGTATGAACCAGACCAGACAAAGCGAGGGTTACTATTACGCAAAGGGGTATTCCCCTACGAGTACATGGACAGCTGAGATAAGTTTGATTCTCCCCTCCCGCCCATCCAAGACTTCTACAGCAAGCTCTCGGAGCAGTGCATATCAGCCTCAGACTACGCCCACGCGCAAAAGGTCTGGAACGCGTTCGGCTGCAAGAGCATGGGTGACTAACATGACCTCTACCTCCAGACCAACGTACTCCTCCTAGCCGACGTCTTCGAGACCTTCCAGAAGACCAGTCTAAAGCAGTGCGGCCTGGACCCATCTCACTACTATACCAGCCCGGGCCTCTCGTGGGACGCCCTACTCAAGAGCACAGGGGCAAAGCTAGAACTCCTTACTGACTAAGACAAGCACCTCTTCATCGAGACAGGTCTGCGAGGAGGAATAAGCATGGTCTCCCGGCGCCACGCTAAAGCAAATAATCCCTACGTAGGAGACATTGACCAGGACAAGCCCGCAAGCTATATCCAGTACCTCGACGCCAAAAACCTCTACGGCTGGGCAATGAGCCAGGCCCTACCGACCTCAAACATTGAGTGGGTGGACCTGCCAGAGTCGCTCTCCAGAATAGTCCGCACCCACTCTGATGACGCCGAGACCGGGTACATCCTTGAGGTCGACCTAGAGTACCACCCGAACTTCACGACGCCCACAACGACTACCTCCTAGCCCCCGAACGACTCTTTGTGCAGAACGAGTGGCTCTCAGACTACAAGCGAAATCTTCTTGACTAGTACAGCGGCAACGGCGTTGAGAAGCTGGTCCCGAACCTGAGGAACAAGGAGAAGTACGTACTCCACTACAGGAACCACAAACTGTATCTGGCCCTGGGGATGAAGCTGACCAAGATCCACCACGCCCTATCCTTCATAGATCCTGGATGGAGCCCTACATTCAGAAGAACACCGAATGTCGCAAGGCCGCAACCAGTGCCTTCGAGAAGGACCTCTAAAAACTAATGAACAACTCCATCCTCGGCAAGACTTGGAGAACCTGATCCTCAATCGCCCAGTCTACATGGGGATGTGCATACTCGACTTGTCCAAGCACCTCATGTACGACTTCTACTACAACACCATGAAGCCCTGGTACGGCAGCTACCTCAACCTACTCTACACCGACACCGACTCCCACCTCCTGGAGATCTGCACACCAGACATCTACGCCGACATGAAAAAAGACAGCGCCCTATTCGACACCAGCAACTACGACCAAACCCACCCGCTGCACAGCAACGAGAACAAGAAGGTTTTAGGAAAGATGAAGGACGAGTGCGGTGGTGTATCCATCAGGGAGTATGTAGGCCTGCGCCCAAAGATGTACTCCATCCTGATGTCGACCCGGGAGGAAATCAAGAAAGCAAAGGGCGTAAAAAAGGTAGTGGTCAAGAAACACCTGTGCCACCCCAATATCTTGAATCGCTGTTCGACCAGAAGCGGTTCCGCCATGGGATGAACATGCTCCGAAGTGACAACCACAAGATATATGGGCTGCACGTTAATTAGGTGTCTCTATCCCCCTTGATACAAAGCGATGGATAGCTCTGGGTGATGTACACACCCTGGCCTACGGGCATACCCAGGCCTACCACCCAGTGTAGACCGTCGGCAGACGGGGTGTATCCACACCTTCCACCTACGACCGGCCACTGATTCCTGATGGTGAACTTCCCGCATCACTGCTGGACACACGACCGCGCATCACTGCTGGACACCTCACCCTCTGCGGTCAGGAGGTCATCCACCTTCTCACATAAGCCGGCTAAAGTGAGACTGGGGGTGGCCTGGGGAGTGATCTTCCTTGCCTGAGGGGGTTTGGGAGGGGCACCACCATCTGTGACCGGTGCAGCCGGTGGACGTGGGGGCTTGGTCTTCCTAGCTCAAGAAGGTTTTTCTAGCACGCCTTCCTCGGTGTCAACATGAGTCGCCACCCTTGCCTTCCTGCGACCAGGTTCACCGCCCTCAAGCCTCCTCTTCTCACGAAGGCACTTGTGGTTAACCCTTTCATATCCACAGTCCATACATAATTTTTGGTTATTTTTTATGCCCTTCTGACACTCTGCACAAAGCTGATTTACGATCCCCTGCTTAATCTTAAACCTGTGCATTGAACAAAAGTCAAACTTACAGGGCCTGTCACAAGGGTCTATCTTTCAAAGCAATATCCAGGGACACTTTCCATTTGCTTCCATTACTACCGTTCTTTCTTTTATCTAATTGGTAATACAATCTGGTGGCAGCTGGTTATCGGGTGGCATCACAAGCAGCTCCTCCTTTACAAAGCCACGGAGGGGTCCATCCAACAAGTAATATAGTACAGGCTCACCAGATTTAATGACAGAGCGTCCAATCGGGTAAATATTGAGTGACCACACAGGGTCAGTGGCCCGCCAGCGCTGGTCTTGCTCTGCCTCACCAGGCTGGTAGCGGTAGCGAACGCCAACATCAGAGGGAAGCTTTTGCTCTTTGACCCCCAGCAGACACCCTGGTATGACTGCAGAGGACTTGTGTGCAACTCGCTTTGCATCTATAGTATCTTTGGGTCAAGTGGGTCACCTCATTATTTATCGCAGAGACTACAGCCTGCAGTCGAGAAACCCACTCAGTCAATCGTATTCCAGTATCCTTTAACTCTATGGCATACTGGTGTCCAAAGAACCGCTCAGCAAGGGTGCGGTTAAAGCGTTCCACTATACCCTGGTCTCGATGGATATTCACACGGCCACGCCTGACTGATACTCCATGTTTTACTAACAGCTGATTCGCTGCTCCCATAAACTCCCGTCCGGGGTCCACCTGAAGTAGTTTAGGCCAATGCAGCGGTCCTCGCTTGTAAATCCTTTCATGCGCACCTGCGACCTCTTTAGCCTCCTTTGTAGTCAATGGCTAGGCCTCTTTGTAGCGCGAGGCCACATCAACCACTGTTAGGGCATACTTGTAAGTCTGGTGCTTTACAACGTCATGAGGACGAGATAAGAGATCGGCTTGGTGAACCTCATTAGGGACAGGGAATGTGTTTTGGCACTGGCTGGTAGATTTGTCATATAGCTTGCTTTGTTAGCCACCCCCTGGCAACTTCCTGAGAAACCCTCGCTTCTGTTGCAAGCTTCTTGATAGCTGTAATGCCTTTCCAGTAGCCCTTAGGACTATAGTAGATCTATACAAAGTAAACGCCCGAGTCTCCAAATGACCTATTAGGCAAGCCTGTATCCACCAGCCCAGTCACAGCCATATCCAGTATAATGAACGCCACCCTTTTTGACCATCTGAGGGCTCGTAGAAGTCTGACAGCTGCGGCTCAGAATCCAGCTCGTCAACGGATTTACCCGTCAATATGTAGTACTCACCCAAAGCCTCGTTCACATCCCGAAAATAATGCTCGGCATGTCCATGGCGCAGAGTTGCTCATTGATGAAGTCTAAACACTCAGTCAGCTTCTTGGCCCATGCTGCCTGAGCAGACTGAAGCTGCTCGATTGCCATATCATGTGGCTTACATTCCGCGACCACTTGGCTGCTTCATAACTTAGAGAATAAAGAGAACGCAAGGGCGTTAACAAGAGCACCTCCAACAAGCAGCGCGATTGTTACCATTACTTCAGTATATCAACTGGTAAGATTTCTTGTTTAATCAGCATATCCTTTGTAGCCATGGCTAGTGATACATCGGCTACAGCCATAGCCAGGTCGCGTGGGGTGAAATCAGGATGTGGAGTCCCGCCACCCAGAAGAATCTTACTAAGTCTGGATTAACCTATTGATATACTAGAAACAACTGCACCGTGGTAGAACGTTGACAAGCATTTTTCCATCAGTAATTGGTGTGGTCATCTTATTCCATGTATAACGGGTCCTTTAAATGAGCTTCCGGAGGTGCTGGCTTTCCCCTAACACAACCTGTTTAGGGGTGGAGGCCACTAGTCTATGCCTGTTACAATACAATGCTAGTCCAAACACCCACCCCGCCAACAAACAAAGGTGATGTCGCCCACGCCGGCCAAGAAGAATTAGTCGAACCCATCTGCCCTGCGGCGGACACCCCTTTACCATCCCGGTCAAAATGGGGGGCCCAATTTTCAGAATGTAGGGCAGACTTAGCCTCCCGCTGCTCTCACAGAAGTCTATTTTGATTAGCTTCTCGAGCCGCAGTGCCCTTTTGGCCTGCCTCAACCTTTGTAGCGTCTTTTTTAGGTCTCTCTTTTTGTGCAGTTTGAGGTTGAGGCACAGGCTGATCACTAGTCACCGCCATTATCTCTTGATTTGCTTTCTCCATAACACCTACTAATTTTGTTCCTCCAATTGACAGCACCCAGACAGGTCGTCTGCTGGAGGGGTGTCGGACGGCCGGTCCCGGATGGCGGGGATGCTCGCTCCAAATCGGCAGTACTTGGCGGTTGTTAGGGCTGCGGTAAGGGGCCAACATCATACCATAGCGATGATAAAGTTCACATGTGGCAGTTCCTAGCGCGTGCCCGTGAAACGGGTCAGTCTCGAGGTCCGTAATCAGATTTGGCTGATGTTCTGGGGGGATTGGCAGAAAGCATACAAGCAACGCTAGAAAACAGTTGGAGAACCGACTGCCCCAGAGTCAAAGTCATGCTAGCGCCCAGCCGAGCCTCATATTTCGCATAGAGCTTTGTAATCTCTTCATCAGACATTGATTGCAGTCGACAGGTGCTGATCGTCGAGGTACTGACGGGCCTGACCCCAAGCTATGACTGCAGCAATCCTATCTCTCTTAGAAGACATATCTTCACCAGGGGTGCAGCAGGGTTCTGCTCGCTCAGAATTTGTGGCCGGCGGGCAAGCTGTGTCCTGTTCAAGGAGTTGATCAATATTGGTATCAAGATCAGCTACGGCCTTGTCCTCTTCCTCGGTCTCATCCTTATTTCCTGCCCCCACTCGTAGTTTAGTTGTGTTTCTGTCATCTGATGTGTCAATGCCCTGGTACTGGAGACCCTGTCTCTCCTATGCAGTCCGCCACAAGTCATGGTAACAGTGATACATATCACTGTCATCAATAGACATGACCTCATTGCCAGAAATCTTGATTGTCAATTTCTTAACCACGGCGTGACCCCGGTTTTGCACAACGCTGCGGTTAACATCATTTGAGGTCAGCGTGATTGTAAAGGCCAGCCCCTTGATTGGGGAAGCGAACCAGCAGTTGTTGGTTCTGATCAATAGTGTTTGGATTGTTTGTAATAACTAAAGACTGCCGCACGCCCTTTACCCCTAAGGGTTTGCGTATCCGACGGTGTGGGTTTATTTTACGTCCGTAAGTGCTCGTCATGTTAAATTCTTGATTGCAGTTACATCTTTAACACATAGACATGGAGTTTGATAACCCAGCATTTGATGACGTAGTGGAGGAAGACCCTGGAAGAGAGGATGAGGATTGGCCAGTAGGAGGAGAGGATGAGACTCCCCCACCGGCCGCTCTCCCACCTGTTGTAGAAGGGGACATTGGGATGGATTGGTCTATACAGCAAGAAGGCCGACTCGTTATAGGCGCTGTCAATGATTATTACGATGCATTGGCTTAAAAGGGTTACACACCATCTCTCGGCCGCGATGTTGACATCAGTATTGCTGCCGATTTGCTGTTCCTCAGTTGCAATGATAATCAGATTGTTGTACCCGGCAACGTGTCCAATGGCGAGGCTCATATCCGACGGGGCCATGTAAAGGCCTGTTCCAAACACATAATCAACAGGCGTCGTCCGGGAGTGCTATTCTCATTTCGTCTAAAAGTCTCTGGATGGTGTAGTAGACGTGGAACCTGTAGAGGTTACTTAGTTGCGCACCATACAACAAAGTTTACCTGGTTCTGCCAGTATTGCATGTGGTTGGTTCTGCAGCCAACTACAAGGCTGTTGCCGCTTATGTTTAGTACCACGTATTTATCGAACAGGTTGGAGAACTCGACCCCAAATGCATCTGTAAATTTACCTGCCTTAACCTGGATGAGAAGGTGTGTCAGATCCTCAGGATCAATATGAAGTGGTTAGACTGGCCCGGTTTTGAACGTTTTATTCGTATTGAAACTAAAGGCTTGTTTATTCATAGTGCTATGTATCACACTCTGTTTAATGTTCAAAGCGGCGATGCTGTGTCCCTGGAAAATCCTATTGACAGCACTGCAGGTGATCTATGTGTTGGCCTAAGGTAAATCACGTATACTGTGGGCTAGTACAATCTCGAATCAAACCAGACCATTCAATGGCGATCAAGAACTTCAGAAGAGGGAGGATCTGTCCAATTAAAACCTGGTCTCTAGAATTTCAGCCTTCTTCAGCAGCAGATTATGTCAATAGGTCTTGGTTTAGATGTTGATGCTGTGAATGAGGATATTACCCTCACAATTCCTAATAATAGGGCTGCGCGCATATCAGACGGTGTGTTAAAAATGTTGGGTCTTGATGATGGTCAGGGTAGGCAATTAATTCCTTCAGGTACTCACATAGGTGACCGCCCATCAACTTTAGCTTCTTTAACACAATTTATGTTCACCTCGATCAAGTCAGCACCACGCACAACATGCTAGATGGTGCGCCAACTACGCTTCTTGAAGTTGTCGGTTTAGAGGGTGGCTCTTTCGGTAACCACGAACATCGCTAATCCTGTATGTAAGCATGTCACTAGTGGAACAGTGCATGAGTTGAAGGTTCGGTTACGCGATAATAAAGGAAGGCTATTAGATAACCACGACTTACCTGCTAGCAATGTTCTTAGATTTACAAGATGTCAATAAAAACGAGTATTTATGGACCTAGGCGAAAAACCGGCAAGCGTCGACCTCTCGGAATATGCTACAAAGACCTATGTATCTTTTGGCGACTCACACAAAATGGATAAAAGTGGCGGTACTATGACTGGAGACCTTGAAATGAGAGATAATAAAATCGTTATGTTGGGAGTCGCAATATCGCCTGAGGATGCTGCTAATAAAAAAGTATGTTGATGACAGACACAGACAGCATCGTAGGGACCTGAGAGAACACATAAGCGCCCAAACGAACCATCTCATTACTATATGGGCAGAAGCAAGTGGCCCCCTTCGCAGAGGATATGAGTGGTCGATTGGGCATGGGCTAGGGGTCGAAACTCACAAGACTCAAAGTGTGCATACACTATGTTATCCAATGGTAAGATCCTTTGTTTGGGGTTGTCTTCTGGTGTGGGCGCTGATACTGCTGTTATAACAGTCGTTCCTGTTATTAATGGAACGAATCAAGCTGTTGAAATAAGGAAGCCTACTAAGTAACGGGCTCTTGTAACATCTTTAGACCAGCCTTTACAGTTAGAACAAGATAACGTTATTAACTTTTATACAACCACTCAAAACAGAGGGGCGACTTGGTCTGTAGTATTGCTCCTAATTGAACTTGACTTATGCGCCTATAATGGTTGTATGAAAAAACAACAACCAACTGCGCCGCCTAATGAGAATCCAGACACCCCTATCGGTTGAATGAGATCAGTCTCAAGAAGCAACACCATGAGAAAGAAATTGAAAAATATGGTGCTGTGTATAAAAAATATAGGTGTGTAGTAAACTCAGTGGATGCTGTAGACACTGCTTAAGTGCTGTGGGTATGTCTTGGCGCAAGTGGTGCGGGTCTGGTGTCTATGGTGGTTGCTTCCCCTATCGCTACAGCCTTGGGTGCTACGGGGGCATCTCGTGGGCTAGTTGCAATTGCTGGAAAATTCATCAGTCGGCGGCTGACCATCAAAGTGAAAAAAACATGATCAGGTCCGCATTCTAGCGAATTGAATTCCATTGCCAACATTGTATCGGCGGCACTTGAAGATGGTTATATCTCAGATCATGATTTTAAGCTCGTTTTAGCTGAGCTCACAAATTATATAACCAAATGAAGGGTGAAATTAAGGCTAGATCTGTAAAGGTGCGTCAGGCTGTTTCAATCCGGGATGACGAGAGGGGGGCTATGAATGTCCCGCCCTCAATACATAGACGTTGTGTGAAAAAAAGTGCAAAAGCTTCCAAGTATGACAACTGCTCTCCGGTTTCAGCAGGACAACAGAGGCCCTGGAATTTCCCCGGCGACCCAACCTGAACCCCCTGATGGCGACAATGGAAGTGAAAGGTCTGCACCATAATGCCATGATGAGGCAAAGGGAGGAGATTGACCCCCATATCCAGAGTGTTGCTGAAGAATCTTGCTTATCTGCTCTCAGGGAGGAATAAATGGTAAAATTAGAATCAACTGTCGGTTCAAAATAAACATACATATTTATCTATAGAAATAATAATTAGATTACATGCAAATGAATTGCATTAATGTGCTATCATTTCATTGTATGTATTCTATGACAGTGATAATATAAACACAGTGTTCCAGATCAATTTTCTACAAACTTTAATTGTCCGTTTCTCATTCAATGCCAGTTTATTTTAGCACATGCACTGATGTACTTACATTAAGTTTTAATAATATTGTTTTGAATCACATAAAAAAAAGTTTTAACAAATTACAATCGTTTATAACTCTGATGCGCTCTAAGATTCAAGAATATCATGCATAATTATATTAGTATTTGAACTATTATTTGAATAAAATGGCTTTTTTCTTCTTCAGTACATCGTCAAACGGCACAGAGGCTGATAATAGTACAAACACATCTGTGCCTGAAGGAATCTTCAAATACGATATGGGCTGGCAGAAGCGTGGTAGCGGACGAGCGTATGATAAAAAATCTGGTGTAGGAACCCTAATTGGTAACGTACTGGAAAAATATGTGCATTTGGTGTGAGAATATCAGACTGTCGAATGTGTTCAACTGCACAAAGGAATGGAAGTGAAAATGTGCCTCCCCACAAGTGTTCAAAAAACTGGACAGGCAGTGCCAAGGCAATGGAACCTGACGTAGGATTTAACCTTATCAAGTCAGTTGAAAATGAAGACGTAATAGTAAGCACCCTCATAATTGATGATGACACCACAACAATAGCCAGAATCAGAAGGAACTGACACATTCAGTCACAAAATGGAGTGACATAAATCATACCTCCATACATCTGACAAACAGCCTGTTTCAACTTCAGAAAAAACACAAATGTTTGACCAACAACGTCATTACGAAGTGTTTTAATTATGCTCTGGTAAAAACCAAATCTAACTCGGAACAGTGTAAACGCCAGATTGAACAAATAGTACCCCATTCATTTGGAGATCATACCAGTTGTGGTGAATGGTGTGGTTAAAAGAGTAACCCAGATGCATACAAACATCAGACACTAACAAAAGACTTAGTTGGAGAAGAATTAAGGGCTGACCTGGTTGCAATTTTTAACGTCTTCAGCCAGAATTCAAAGAAGATATTACCTGGAGGATCGACCAAGGATGTTAAATCATTCAACAACATGGTAGCTACAAAAAAAAACAAACGATGCCATTTCTCGGGAACAGGGAACCTGAAATCCGGTGTCAGCTGTGCTGTGGCCCAGAAAAATTTGGGAAACAGTTACCTAAGTATCATAAACAAAAAAGTGAGTTTGTCTCCCGGTAGAGTGTATGAACGGGAGGCTGAGCGAAGGGACACGGAAAGAAAGAGACAACAGGTTTATGTGAATGAAAAAGAAACAAAACTCAGAAAACAACAAAACAAACTGGGTACAAAGCTTGAAATGAGTTCAAAGGAAAAGAAGGAAGGTGTAACTTATGAGACTGGTGGAGGGAACAAAATTGACAGTGATCAGTCAATCCCAGTTCATCAGCATGAACCAGTGTCCCAGTTAGCACAGTGTTTGGAAAATTTGGTGTTTTGTGACATTGAAACTGGGTCTCTGCACAAGGATTGTGACATTCTTCAGATAGCATCCTGTGTTGAAGACAAAAAATTTACCAATATGTAAGACCCACCAAACCTATTTCACCAGGAGCCTCAAAAGTGACAGGACTTACTTCATAAGGTGGCGTTTTGTTCAATTTTAGTTTGTTAGAGGAAATTAGAAATGTTGTTCTGGTGGGCCATAACTTCAGGGTGTTAGATTTTCCAAGACTGATTCGTGCACTGAAGATAGCGGGCCTTGAAACGGATTTCACTAAAGTTTGCCTTGGCGGTGTCGACTCTCTTCCAATCTTTAAGACAATATACCCCGAGGCAGAAAACCACAAACAGGAATTGTTGCAGGAGCTTGTACTTAATGAGAAGTACAGTGCCCACAATGCTTTGGATGATGTCATCAGTCTCGAAAAGCTCTTCAGACATGCTGCTCCACCACTTGGGACTGTTTCAAAATTCAGTTTCTCCACCTCCTGGGGATTCAAGCATCTATCCTACCAAGAATCAGCAGCACACAACATTATCACTCTCCAATGTCTTCTAGACAAGAAAATTGTGTCAAAACAAACTGCAATGAAAATTGTTGGGTCAGGACTCTGCCTAATTCACTTACAAGTGACATATAATAAGAGTGGGGCAGGAGGACTAGCCCAGTTGCTGAGTGACAATACCTGTGGTGCTCCGAGGGTCACAGCCAACAAGAAAATTATTGAAGAAATTCAGAACTATTTTCTTTTAAATTAGTTGCTGACGAACACAAATTCAAGGAACTCAAACAAAGCAAAGTACACTCTGTATTTGTAATTTTGACCTAGTGTTAACTTTTCTTATCAAATTGAAAAACATTTTTTTTGCATTTTTTTCTTTTATGTGCCAAACAAAACTGTGTTTATTTGCCACAAATGCATGATGACCGCCTATTTTTTTTTCTGGATGTATATTGAATGAACTTGATACAGGTGAATTTTCAATAAATTCTTATTGCAATTTTTCATTTTATGATGATTTGTTTCATAAATATGTGTCCGAAAAAACAAAAACACCCGATATTCATATTGACGATCCGGAAAACAATGAACACTAACTTTCTATATTTTTTGCAATATATGTGATTATCTTTTATTTATTAAGGATTTATTAGTATAATGAATCAAAATGTTAAGGATTTTATAAAGTGACAATGAGTCTTCATGAAAAATAAATGTTATAGTGATCTGACCTTGTGTTGTTTAACACTGTACCAAAACTGGCCGATTTAACCGATACACATACTTTTTGAAAACAATTTACACAAAAATTAACATGGTGACCCCAGGTTTTCTTTTCACTATTGAGATGATATGGGGTTAAAGGTAATATCTGCAATTTTTTATCCAATTTCTATTATGCTATCATTTGAGTATATCTCTTTAACTGAATCTCAACTCTCAGTGTCAATGATATAAATCCCCTCAGGACACCATGATTAAAACATGGATTAAACAATCTTTAGGTTTTAAATATATCCCCTTTATTCAGTTTGCCAAATAATAACATGTAGTTACAAAATAAAAAATACAGCAGCATATGCAAAAATTTGTTAAGGTCAGGGACTAGGTAGAAGATGAATTTGTTTTGTTGATGATTAAACTTTGATTGCTGTTCACTTGCTTATCTAGGGTCACTTAAATTCTACCAAACATGTACCGTATCCACAATATAGACATTCATAGTTGCTTCCGCTGATTGAATTGACCTCAATGAACTGAATGTATTGACATCATAAGAGTTAACAATATAAGGAAATCAATGATCAGGATATCAAGCAAAGCATATCAACAGATCAATTTGAACATGATCAGCAGGTACTACCACAACAGCGTCTTATGCTGCACTAGCTGTAATAGATATTTGTGAGTTCCATATTGACACAATTAGTGAATCCATACAACAGCTTGTCGATATGATTCAGCAAAAGATGATTTTCCTGCTGTGCGCCAGCTATTGTTGCATATTCTGTTGCACAGATAAAATTAACTTGTCAAGCTGGCTAACAGTCTTATATCATCAGAAATAAAGGAAGTTGAAGTAAAACATTACACAACATTAATTCTTACCAACCTGATTAGGTTGATCATCAATACAAGATGTCACATGAATCAATCTCTTGTTATTTAGTAAAGGCAGTAAAAACTAATCCACTCTCATGTGGCAGAAACTGAATCTTCATTTGAATATTAAATAATAGAATATTGGTACTAACACATTGTAAGCCTGATCTTATCAATATGCACTTAAACTGCAATTATATAACCAATTACAAACAGCACACCCATCAATAATTAATATAACCTTCCATCATTGACCACTGATGGCAACTTTAACATTTTCTTTATGGGTGCTGAGATGACAGGCATTGACTAGTGACCATCAGGAAGGTTCCTATGGAGCTGAGCATTGATAAATATACTAGAATACAATGCTTGGATGCTCCCCTGAGCTGGCTTTGGGGCATCTCCCATGGTCACTTAACCATGGATTAAATGGTGTCTCATTAGGATAAGCCAGCTCTCTTCACCCTAAACATGAGGTCACACTTACAATTGTGCACATCTGAAAATTAGTATATAGTTTTGATGAGGACATACATATCTTATGTTCATCTGGATTTGGTTCTGTGACAAAGCATTCACCAGATGTTCAGAATAAGTCTACAGCCAGAGAGCATAGTTCAGTCATCAGTAACAGGGCTGGAAATTAACTAAAATGGCCACACGTCATCAGGACGGGCCAGGACGGGTGGTTAGGAGATGTTACCCGTCCAAACAAAAAAGATGTCATGTTAGGAGAACCCCAGGTCAGTGACCTACTGGGCTGGTGATACGAACCTCAGGTCAGTGTCACAATGGGTTGGTGATAAGAACCCCAGGTCAGTGACATACTGGGCTGGTGATAAGAACTCCAGGTCAGTGTCACGATGGGTTGGTGATAAGAACCCCAGGTCAGTGTCACGAAGGGCTGGTGATGAGGAGGTGATATGAATTGCAGAAAAACACAAAGCAGATTAAGTGTACAACAAGTGACACTATACACAGGTGCATACATAATAACTGCAGGACCATCAATCAGGACCAGGTGGAGCTAAACATTCAAAATGGGTAAACAGAACCTCTGGTAACAAAACTTCTACTTAAACAGACTGATGAAGCCATACTTACACACCACAAATATAGATAATACCCTTTCTTTCGGTCATTTTTGTCATTCTGATGGTGTTAACAACAGAAATTTTGACATAACATTGCTTTTTAAGCCCCAGTGATTGATATATCTCAACGGGATATAATACACAAGTGAAGCAAAAAAACATTTGTGAAGCCACAACATTAATGAAGCCAAAACATTGATGAAGCCAGAACATTGATGAAGCCACAACATGACGAAGCCACAAAACTGGTGAAGCCACAACATTGGTGAAACCACAGTATTGGTGGAGCAACAGTATTGGTGAAGCCACAATATTGGTGAAGCCACAATGTTGATGACGCCACATTATTGGTGAAGCCACAGTATTGGTGAAACCACATCACTGGTGAAGCCACAATATTGATGAAGTTGTGAATTTACCATTAACATGCATGCAGAAGAAAATAAATATTCATGCGTGGTTGAGCACATGGACCTTTATATTGCAAATGTGACTCATTATGTAGAATAGTTAGGAGGTCATGTGGCTTCATCTGCATTACTGTCAGTAATGTAGATGAAGCCACATGACCTCCTCCCTATTCTTATATTTAACTATACATTTATCTCAAATCACCAAATGTCATGAATTGATAAGACTATAAATATTTCTTTTTACTAAGCAAGAGCCTAGTGGCCCTAAAGCAAAACACTACTCCCTTTGAAATGAGAAGGTATCTTGCAGAGATAGATGAGCATAATTATGATGTTTGGAGAGCTGATACTGTTGCCCATCTCGAAAACATAAATTTCCTAAATAGGGCGGATAAACCAACACAGCGGGTATGAATCTCCAATGTGATTCAATTGAGATGCTGGGTCCATAATATTAAACCCAGAACAGGAGGTAAAGCAGTTAATCACTACAAGATCATGAGTGCTGCTGAGCAAAATGTCATCACAAGCACCTAGTCAATCACCCTGCCTAACAATAAAGACAGAAGGCCGATGGCTATTGAACTCTGCTGCTTTTGACACGATTTTCATTAACAAGTTATGTCAGCAATTAATCATAGCTTTTATAGTATAACATTGTATTCAATGACACACCATGGCTGAACAATAACCCCCAAACCCACTTGTCTGGCAACCTTAGTCCATCGCCAAGTAGTTATGCAAATAGTTTTAGCATTTAAGCCTAATAATTTAAGTTTTTAAGAAATGATTCACCCAAACACCCATGAGCTAGTAAGAACTTAGCTCCTTTTTTCTGGAACCAGAAATTTTAATTTGCTTTTATTTAGCAAGTCAGTGGTCGAAAGCCATAAAGCTATGAGTTAAAGTTTGCAAGGAGATATAGACATGATAAAACCCATGCATGATTTTAGACATCTAGCTTGACACAAGAGGACAATAGTCCTTGAAGCTCTGCTGCTTTTGATATGAGTTTCAATAATAAGTTATGATAAATTAAATCATACAACAACACACAGGGCTGAACACTAATCCCAAAAATAATGTTTGGCAAGTGGGCAAAATTACCTTTTTTTTTACATTTTTCACTTGACCAGTATAATTGATAATAATCCTAACATTTTGGCTGAGGTCAAGGACCATACAGATCTGATTTATAACAAAATGGGGCATCTAAACTTTCAATACCCCATTGGGTTCATAGGCACAGAAGATTATTCAATAATATTCCAGGGGTTAAGGTTATGCAGGAAGATTTGGTCGATGTGGAGTTGCTAGCTTGCATTATAAGAAAACGTGACATCAAGAATTAGTCCCCATTGAGTTAATCACTCAGGAACAAAAGGTCATGCAGAGCATTTACTTTGTAAGTGATCATCAATATAAGAGTGGTTCATGTTTAATTTGCGACTGGTATTCCCTATTTGGTTAACATTGCTAATGAGAATATTTTTCAATAATAAGGTCACAAAGGACTCATATTTGTTTGTAAGTGACAATCAATATAAAAGTGGCTTGCATTATTAAGAAATGTGACACCAAAAGTTTACAAGCAGACAGATGGACAGGGCAAAGCTGTGCTGAGGAGCATAACTATTAATGGTTACTGCCTAATGGTCCCATAAATTTTACCCTATAAGTGGCATGCAAGAGGTCATGGATGGGCAACCAATCAAAGTGACCATCCAAGTCATGCGTAACCAGCCAGTTTGTTACATATTGGGCACTGCACTGTCCTAAAAAGGCCTCATGTGTGATTTAGGGTTTCAGATATGCTTAATACCCCTATCAACATCAGACCAGATGCACAGCTTTTAAGACTAACTGCCAGATGACCATGGCATTTACAGCTTATACATGATAGATTCAAATGAGGTGATTGTACTGTTGAACAATTGTTTGGATCACAAACATTGAGCATTTGACAATAATTTTATACCAATATTGATGTGGCAGATACCCTGACAAAAGAGGCTTTTGACTTCCAAAACCTACTTGGGGTCTGATTATTTGGCTGTTTAACTGGGCTGTCAACTCAAACCAGCACAGTTTGTTTTGGATAGCTACTATGGAGAATTAAAGGATCACTCTCCTGACTAATTGATGGCAGAAGTGTGACTCTGTCCATGACTGAACTATCATATAACACATAATCAAACTTATAGGAATGTAATAAAGAACTCCTGTTTTAGTGTATTACAATCATACATAATATTAGCAGATCATGCTATATTCATGTCCAATAAAAGTACTTTAAAAGGTAGGTGAAGGGTAACATTACTGAAGCAAGTATATAATTCAAGGATGTCGAAAGAAAAATATCCATCTTCAACCTTTGAAAGAGTACCCCCCCCCCCCCTCCAACGCACTACCACCAGAGTTGTTGGACTATGACACTAGCCATCCTAGTGGCTAATGTCATAGTCCACCATACAATATTGTAAGTTACAGGGCATAGAGTCTGGAGACGAATGGGATCGATGATCCTGGAATCAGGATCCCCTACCTTACTCAACAACAAAATTGGAGCGTTTGGGGTATTGTGATACCGGATCGCATGTCCACTGTCAAGATCAGACAATGTTTACATCTGACAGATGGCGCAAAAGCCGTTCGCTAAAATGGCCATGCAGTTAAATGAACGTTAGGAAGTGCATCAATGGTAATCGGTAGTTCTGTCCAACCAAGCGGCAGGCATCTATTTGCTTTTAACGTGGTATCTGGGTATTGTTGGTCGCTGGAATTGTGATCGGTAAATGTGACAGTGATTGGCAGAGCCCACGTCCGAACAGCCCGATGAAGCTCGCTAACCACTGTAAACTACGGGTATTTCATAATTTGTCATACATGAAATTTCTTCCCGCAACAATAACGTTCATTGTCACATGAATGATATTCAATATATAAACGTTGGAATCAAACTGACCAAATAAGAATCAAATGGAAACAGAGCGTTTAAAATGGTCATGACTGAATGATCACCTTTGTTTATATTCGCTCGCGTACCGTAAATTCCACGCGGTATGGAGAGCTGGAATTATTACAATCCCAAAATATACCTTCAGCTTGAGCCCGCGGTGTCGTTCGTGGGGACAATTTCATTAAGATTCTCCAAACGTTTTGAATGCTGATCTGCGTCTTGAATTCCCACTTTAAGAGCTGTACTTGTTCTTATATCTAAATTAAACATTATCAGACGGATATATATTTAGAGAACAACACCTAAAATGCGTTGACAAAGACTTACAACCCCGGATTTCGCAGTAAAATCGCCATTTTTTAAATGTCCGTCAAGATATTTGTGCGTGTGCCGCCCGATATTCGTTAAACTGCTGATGTATATATTCATTGTATGTTTTTCATTTGAAGAGATAATTTAAAACAAAGAATTGTTCATTGAAGTTAAAAGTCACACAAATCACAAATCTAAGCTTGAAGCAAATATACATCGAACAAAGCCATATAATGACGGATTATTCAACATGGCCAAAATGGTCGTTGAGGCCAAAATGTAAATTCAGGCAAAGGCATTTAACGCCAAAAAAAGTGGATGGTTTTCCCGAATAATAATACTCCAACCTTGGGCGGAATAATAGCAAACAAATTTGCACTTTAGTGGGGAAGTGCAGTTGTGTAGGCCTATGAGATGACGCTGACTACTTTGGCCCCATGATCATCGACCAAAATGTAAGTAGGGGCAAAAATGGTCGGTGAATTGTACCAAATTGGTCGGACTTGTATAAATATATATATATATATATATATATATATATATATATATATATATATATATATATATATATATATATATATATATATATATATATATATATATATATATATATATATATATATATATATATATATATATATATATATATATATATAGAGAGATATATATATATATATATATATATATATTTATGTATATGCATATATATAAATTTATGCATATATATATGTATTTATATATATATATATATCTATATCTATATATATATATATATATATAATATATATATATATGCAGATATATATATATAAATATATATATTTATATATTTATATTTGTACGATTGCTACCATTTCGCATCAAAAGGCCGACCATTTTGTCGCACCGTTACATTTTGAACGCTGATTGTGATTCAAAAAAGAAAATCTTGGTTAAATACTAAATAAGGGCCCAACTCTGTAATTTATACAGGTTTACGTCTGGAAATATTCGTTCCAAGCTTGGATTCACTTAAGTTGTATTAATTTAGGCAATCATTTTGAAATTCCGGACCTTATTTTGAAATTTGTATATTTTTTCCTTGTAACCAATTTGGCGCTTGATTAAAAACACTTTTTTCCCTATTTATTTCGAATATGTTTGTACCAACTATGGACAACTTGCAAATTCAATGTATGGACAAGACTGTGAACAATTTTCAAGAACATCTTGCAACTTTTTACAAAAGTTGAAAACTATATCTTTTCATCGCACGCTGCCACAATTTGTCAAGCTTGGCTTTGTCAGCAATTTGGGTATGTTAAGATAGCTTGAATTCCATCGGTGGCGTATATAGAAGGTTAGTCGGCGCATTATTTATGGTTTTCCAAATCGATTACTAATTCGGTGATAGTGCTTAAATATTTTACTTTTTGACTTTAAGATTTGCGAACTGACTGAATTTCCAAAGGTGATCTAGACTCCATGGGGAATTAAAATATCATACCGGTAATTTTGGCGACAACAGAGTGTATTTATACTGCTGATTCGATGTGCTCCAGGCAGCACTTGTGGAAATATAGTCGCGCCTCTACGAACAGTCTTCAAATTTAGGTTGTGTATATTGTATGTGTCAAATTGGTTGGATATGCAGTATGTAACATTATGGTTGATGTTTTGCATGACCATTGGTGCCTGACTTTTTTGAACCAGCCTTTTTTGAGCCAAAATATCAATATTCTCTCCCACCAAAATATTTATAAAAATTAACTTAATTTGACTGCTGCAAATTATCATTGGACTATGATAACATGAGTTAAATATGATTTGTCATTGCCATGATGTGTTTTGGACATAAAACCCAAAATGGTGGTATATATGGATATTGTACAAAATGGTAGCTATTGTAAGTATATATATATATATATATATATATATATATATATATATATATATATATATATATATATATATATATATATATATATATATATATATATATATATATATATATATATATATATATATTAGCACGAACGCAACCTTTAGTGGACAAACCGCCAACCTTTCGTAGACTTGGGTCCACGAAAGGATATACCAACGTGTCCACATAAAGTCAACGCACATTTTCGTCCAAAATAATTGAAATTATTTTGATAGACTAGTCTTAGTAACGTACACAGATAATTTTTCACGCGTGATTTCTTTGGATTTTTAATATAATAGCGAAATAATATTTTAACAAATTAACCATTTGTTGACATAACCCGCACACCTCAATATTTCCCATAAAACCATATATACTTCAATCCAAATTGCCGAGATAATGTGTAATCATGTGTGTTGGATATGTTTATTTGAAAAATTAAAATATTTGATTTATTTTTAAATTTCATTACCGAAAAACTCTATTTTTCTCTTTGTTCATTAATCTACACCATTGAATTAGATAGCGAAATGCTACCAATGGTTCATAAAGATCACATCTACAACAATAATTATGTTTCTAATCCATGATGACTGAAAATGATTTAAATATTTCGGTATTACGCAAATATTCAAAAATATATATGGGCACGAAAGGTTGGATTTATACGTATAAATTAATGTCTTGACCTTTCGTGGACGACCTTTCGAGGGCCAAAAGTATATATCAGCAATAAAAAGTGACAAAAATATTTTAAACTATTTAATTGTATCAATTAAAAGATGCTGAATAAATAATTGTTAATTAATAATAGCAAAAATGTACTATAAAAAAATTTGTCCACGAATGGTTGGAGTCCACGAATGGTTGCAATCGTATATATATATATATATATATATATATATATATATATATATATATATATATATATATATATATATATATATATATATATATATATATATATATATATATATATATATATATATATATATATATATATATATATATCTATATATATATATATATATATATATATATATATATATATATATATATATATATATATATATATATATATATATATATCATATATATATATCTACCAGATTATATATATACTTCCCAAGTTGCATGCCTCACAATTCAAGCGTGATACCAAACTGTATGACGTCGGGGCGACACACACACACTCACACACACACACACACACGCACGCATATACATGATGATAATACACGAAAATCCTTCATTACCAATGATGTGAGCCGTTGGTGTACGCTATATATCATTCAGTGTGAGGAGAGCTTGGCGGATAGGCATGGTTGCAAGGTATTAAGTTTATATCGAATTATATTAGGCTGTCACCCCAAGTCTTGACTGTTATTATATATTTGCAATTGCAGGTTACAGCAAATGCTGACCATGCGAACGGCCCGGATTTCTACTCGTGACAGCTGAATATAATATTGCATTCTACTCATTCTTACGCTCAAAGATCATTCAGATGCGTTCTATTAATGCTAGTTCCAATTTTGTCAGCCAATGAGCTGAGTGCGTGGGTCTGATGTTTATTAAACGAAGCAAAATTTTACCTATTCAGTATTACTCCGTCCTACACTATCGCTTACAATTTCGAAATATATCTCATTGGCATTGCATCAACTCCAAGATATGCTTCCGGATGAATGTGCTTAAAACCGCCATCCAAACATACTAATTGCTGCCGTATTAACATAGCTAATTATAAGCGAACACAATCAACTCAATGTGATTAAGAATGCACTTCGTCGGCTATAGTTTATTTGATTTTGGAAGTCATGTACAATAAGGTGCTTTGCGATTTTATAGCATAAAGACTTAAAACCTGGGTATGCATTGCACGTTTGTACGGGATGGCATGATAGAGTTGCATTTGTTATTATACAAACCTCACCAACAGTTGCATATGTACTGTCGCGCTTCATATGCTAAAGCTAAATGTAAATGTTTTCTTCGACATTTACAACCAATAGACTCACAAATATAGTATTGATAGAAAGGGATGCTTTTTTGAAACATACTTGTAACCCTGATTATTTGTGTCAATTGTTTAATGAATAGTAACAGGATACCTTGTGTTTCTTCGTTTCTCCTTCCCCTTTCATATCCGTTTGCCACAGTATCGTAGTAAATATTAGATAGCCAATCATTGGTATATCCTTTGCTTGTAAACAGTGTCTATATTAAGCCAAAATAACTTATTCCTAGCGCTGTCCAGTACGAGAACATTGTTCCGGTTCGGATTATAAGGAAAGCTTTCCCTAGCTACCCCTATTGGCATATGGAGCCAATAATCGTCTATTATAGTTTACATTTCCACAGAGACTGCTATTGAATTTGTTGTAGGCATCGGAACACAATCCATTACAAAACTGCGTTACATAGGCTGTCGATTGTAGAAATAATGAATAATCACCGGAAACCGAATATGTAAGTAGCTTTGTGACAGAGCTGCAAGAACGCTTCTGACGGAGAATCAGCGGGTATGTGTTGTATCATCCTAAGCACCTATGTTAATGCATATGACGCCTCTGTCAATCAACATAACAAGCGAGATGGCAACTTCATCTAGACATGATTATTGTAATTAATGCACAAAGATTTAAGTGTCTACCCTTGGAAATTAGCGTGGTATACATTCCCAGCATTGACCGTATAAGACCTGCTGATATTCGAAAGTGCTATGATAGGAACAGACGAGCCATTGCCATACTGGTAAGTTTGACTTAATTCATTTGCCTCTCCCGATCTCTTGCGGATTATGTTGCGCAGCTTAATTAATTGTAACACAGATAAATTATCCCTACATGTTCGGGTTTATCATCTTTAGAACAAAATATGCTGTTCTATTGATCTGTAGGTGTGGAATGTGAATGTGTATTAGTTTTCTATGGTCTGTGGTTTATATATCATGACAAATAGTTATGATAACCCGACGCTAGGACTTTTCATCTGCATCTTTGACACATGATCATTCTTCATTGTGGATGCTCTGGTTACGGGTCGATTTCACGTTGCTGTGTTTTGACGTTGCGAATGATTATAATTATCAATCAAAGTGATTGATGAGCTTTCAACTCTTGCAGCTATTACGGTGGTGAATGAGGATATTAAGCGAGAGCTGCATAAGCTAACAGCAAGACGGGCAACCACTGCTCCATCCCATTCTGTTAAAAGGCTAGGTCGGTGACTACACTCGGCTGGATGTTTTTTCAAGGAATATCCCTATAAGACGATACAATTGGTTAAAATAGCACGTCGGTTGCTATCAATAGTAAATGCCGACCAATATGGTGCAGACGATCATAAAAATGATCAGGTGAATAACACACACCCACGAAACAAACAATATTTCAGTCTTATCTCGGTTAAGGTGGTGTCGTTTTCATGTAACGACCTTACCCGTCACTCCTCTCCCGCATGAGAGTGGTGAGATGTTGACATGAAGACGTTTTCAATTAAGGCTAACAATATGTTCCGCTGAGACATATAGAAAACCTGCCCATCAAAATTACTATTCATATGGATATCCATTAGCTCGCTGGGGACATTTAACAAACCCTGTGAATGAATGGTGATATTCTAACCACACCTACCAGCTGAAGTGAACATATGCGAATCCTCAAACCGTCTTTTGCGTTCATTAATGTATGTGTTTATCAAATTACACAGGGCCGTTCTTTACAGTGATAGTTGTTAATCGGTCTTGCATTTTGTGCTCGTCAGTATATTGACCTGTATAACCCATTTTGCATGCACAAATAATACCGCTTGTGTGATCAGCATAATTGATTATATTGATAGCAAAGACGTCCCACGGAAGTATGCTACATTGTATCCCATTAAGTAAGGCCTGCCTAGGTCAAAGGGTTAAACTGGATGTTAGGGGCAAAATGTTGGTTCTAAGTGGATGCTAATTTGTTAAATTTGCGATCGAATTCTAGTGGTTTCAAATAAAGTAAAATGAATCTGTAAAGTGTACGTTAACTTTTATGATTGAAATCAATTTATACATGCTAATGTTTGCGTTCGAATTCTTATGGTCCCTTTCAAATTCATTTAGAACCATACAGAATTGTGCTAAATATTGTGCTGTGAAAGATTCAGCATTGATGATATTAGCATGATTGTGAAGCGGAACAAACGAATGAATTGTGGATTTTGGCTCATGTTGGCGGCCTCTCTGGCCGCCGTCAATTATGGGTACGTGTAGCCACAAACATCATGCATCATCGGCCCTAGAATTAGATTCACGATGTTGCACATAAAGCCCTTCAACGAGCATCAACTCAGTTATTGTATGAATGTCTATGCGCAGATGACACTGTATACGCGTCCACGCTCGATGCGCCATGCACTGAACAACTCCTACACAGAGCTTGAACGGAATAAAAACACAATTAGTACATTGTCATTGTGCGGTGGAGTGTTCCCTGTTGGGTAATCAATACACCGTGTCGGCTCACAGCGCGTAAACTTATACTAATTAGGTCGTATAAAAACAGACGATAAAAAATTGTACAATAAAGTTGTTCCATATATTGTTAAAAATCTAACAACCTTGTCTAGACAAATCGTTTTGCAGTCCCTGTTGTTGCCACTACCCTAGATGCAAATGTTTTATACGGTCACAGAAAATGTAATATTTGGTCTGATTGGTTCGTCGGGCAATAGGTGGGTTCGACTATCTTCAGTTGATGGACCGAGGTTACCTCTCTGCAACGGTAGCTTCAAATGAGCAATTCAAAGAAGCCTTATTTCTAACTGCCCCGGGTTCGGTATAATACACGGGTCCACTGATATACATTACTCTATTAACATGAATTTAGCTATTTTGCTGTTATTGGTAACGATTTGTTGATACATGTGTCTATCCCTGTTATTGATTTTTTAGACATTTACAAGGTAAGGTCTTTTCTGCATGCCAATTCACAACCCTGATGATAGTCTTCAACCAGGACACACACACACACACACACACACATCACAAATGTACTGGAGTAATTCGCCAGCTCTGCGTATAAGCATGTTTATCAGGAATTGTGCCTTAATCAGCTCTACTCAAGGTAATCACAGGGTCTGCTCAGCAACTACAACCAGCTACTGCTGAAAGATATGAAAAAACTTACGTGCAGTGCTGCTTTGTTCTTAAACAGAGATGGCGCAAATAACAGGATATGTGTTGTACGTTATGTCTTTCAGAACTTAAGTGAAGCCCACGTTCAAGATAAAGACAATGATCTCTTCGTCATCTGGAGCATCGAGGAAGCTGTTGTCCTCACATGCCCCCCGCTAAAACACCTAAAGCCGGCTAACCAAATCTCAGTTATTAGTGCTCCTTGCCACGTTAGGGTTTCAGTTGAAAGCAGCTACATACCTACTAAGGCAGCCTATTGTGATAACGACCTTATTCTGCGTGAAGTTTATCACGTAAATTACCCACTCCTACAATTCTATAAATCTAATTTTGCCAAATCAAATCTCTCACGTAGCATTTCGGCTCTTAAATCGCATTCAGTCAATCTCCCTCAAATGTTTCTCCATTTCCAGAACATGACAAATCTAACACAACCAGACAAAGACAAATGCGTGCAAATGTTGAAGTTAGCCAAAGCTGTTTCCCAGACTAAGAGCGCTGGCCCACTGATAAGTGAAATCGCTATTGCACTGGCTAATACGCTTCACGCAAAGCTGTTGTAGTGAGGCATTCTAACTCTGACTTGTATCTCGTTATTTGTGCGTTCATACTGCCTGATCCAGGTCATGGTCTTTATTAATTCTGCTCATCGCAGCCACAACCTATGCATTGAAGCCAGCGTTGTTCCTGATATGGAGGAAAATTACATCTTATAATGATGAAATAAGCTGTTATCACCATAAGTATTATATGTATGTACCTCTTCGGGCAGCGTTTTTGACCGGGGATGATGTAGGTACTCTTCCGATGTCATGGAAACCTTTAGGCCCCTTAATGCGGAGGCAGTGATTGTTGCTGTGTGCGATGTTGCTGTGAGGATATTTTTGATGGGGCTGCTGTTGGTAGGCGTTGTAAGCTGTAAAGTGAAAAGTTTTACAAAGTGTTGAAGATGTGATTATGATGACTTTATGAGGGTTTCTTGAAAGGAGTTGTGACTATTAATTTTCTCGATCCTGGTAATGAGGTATTTAACAAGTTGTGGTGTTGTTAGTAGATTGCCGTGTGTGTTCACGTGTTTCTATTGTAATTATATACTGAATAAGATTCCACTTCATGCCTACTGTGTGTACCAAAAAATGTTCAAGATTTTCTTGAAGGTTGTTCCGTATTATAAGAGATTAAAATATATTTTTTACTTTTGTTTGTAGGAAGAATATAAACGAAAACAGTTAGAAATAATCATAAACAAATGTTCTCATGATGGTGTACACAGACAAGCAAGTCGGATCTATAAAAAACCCAGCAACAAATAAAAATGCAATGGATTTCAAATAGACCACCCGATGCGATTTGGACCAAACACTTGAAATATCGCTGTTTATACAAGCTATACATTCCAAATCGAAAATAAAGAAAAACAACATATGTGATCAGAAAGCTTAACCTCCATGCCAGAAAAACCCCACAACCCTGGTGTGTGCAGTACCATGTGATTTACCGGGTATAAAAATAATTCGTCATGAAATCATGAAAAACCCCTTATTTCAGCTCGAGCAGGGGCATAACTAAGCAAACACGGGCAAATATTGTTTCATTCAGTTTGGCGAAGGAGAACGGCAAGGAGTTGAAAATGGTAGAGATTTTATGCAGATACCTCAGGCGTCAAAGTTCATAAATGGCTGATTATAGATGTCTAGATACTATCAATATCGGAAGGATCCATATATATTTAGAGAAAGCTAGCTTGCTTTAATAAACAACCATGCGATCATACGATATTCTCCGTTGGAGGGTCAAAAGTCATAATGAGCTTTGCGTTCAGAAGGCATGGAAACATCAATATCATATAGGGTTAATAAGTTATTTGGGACAGCTGGCATGCTTTATTTGGATACATGCCATCACAATCCTATGCAAATTTATCCATCGGGTAAGCTTAACTTACCCAATATCCAAATAACTCAGGGGACAAAGGTAATAATGATCTTGGGTTTTTCTTGGCAAGGAACCAACGACATTACAGGGGTCCATGCACAAATTTGGATAGCTAGCTTGCTTTTAAAGGAACGGTACTATCAATTTGTTCTCTATTGGATTGAGACAGGACAAGTGGTGTTATCCTGTTAACTCAGGGAAAAAGCTCATATGGGTCATATATTTGATTGTGGGGAACCATCAATATTAGAGGAGTCCAAAAGATCTTTAGCGATGGTAGCTTATTTAATAGCAAATGTGCAATCGAATGTTTAGCAGCTGATGAATGGATGGAGGCTGAAGCAGAGGTAAATGATAGGCTATACTGACCAGAATGGCTAATCAACCAGCATGGTCATACACCATGTTTTAATAGACTTTTAGTAGCAGTACGCCACAATAAACCTACTACCATATAACAATGCACTAGATTGCACCTTAAGGCAATGTAGTAGTCATACACTAATTACTAATGGACCGGATAAGTCATACACTGGAGCTGCATAAACAAAATACCAACAAGGGAGAACCCGTTCGACTGTTAGTCGGTTGGGTTAGCTGATATGCCTGCAGAATCGCGCAGAGAGACAACATATATGATTCAGTTTACAAACAAACGTTTTGAAGTCAATATCGCCCAGGTATGGTGATGAAAAGAAACAAGCACCAATCGACAGCTATCAAGAAGCTGGCAATAATTTGGCCCCACGTCCGAGGCCCAGTAAAGTAGGGCTTCACATGGAGCAGCATTTATTGTGGTGAGGCGAAATCTGGACGGCTCGTTTAATACCATTCAAAGCTTTCAGCAGTTAGACTGGAGTAGTTTAGTGAGTGAGGCCAGCATTCACATGTCAACGCTGACTGATGCTATTCAAGCGGTCATGCCTCCTCTTTCTTCCTGGACAGGTTTGTTTTCTTTCGGCAAAAGGTACATTGGTCAATTCAAAGTAAATATTTCGGATCCCGACAAAATAATTAGAACCAACTTCTAGATTTTGTATTGACATGTAGTTGAGTAGATATCCCTGGGGAATGCGTATCTGATTTATCTGCAATGTAAAGACTGATATTTATTTACTCGACCTCATCCATCGTTATGTGTCTATATATCTATCTCAGTGCCAAATTTACAACAATTAATTTTGCATTGCGGCTGAACGCATATTCTGCAAAACAACCAAAGGACAGCCATGATAATTGGTATAATCCTCTTCAAGCAACAAATTATTCCATCTTAAATCAGTCTGAAAGAAGGCAAAATTAGGCTTTGTGAAGGCAGACAATTTGCCTGAGTGATAACATATATATATATATGTAATTACAAATATATATTACCGTCGCTATCTACATGTTAAAAACATTCGGTTCCCATAAAATACACAGAGACTTAATCTTACCGTCTCGGCAATTATCGATGCGCTTTTAATCTCATGTCTGAATGGTTCCAATATTTCTGTGGCTCCACACAAATATGTAGCCGGCATTTTACATTTTACCCAAGTTTCCAATGATGTAATCATATATCGTAGTCTGCACAATTGTGCACGGCGTACAATTTTATAAACATTCGCCCCTCTTTTGAACTGGAAACTTAAGAGGCATTATAAAAACAGCACTTTTTTAAGCATATCTCACTGCTAAATATCTGGAAACGCAAAAGAGCCTAGAACCGATAAATTGCTAAAATAATAAGATTTTGTAGTTCAGAAAGTGCAAAATAAGCAGTATTGTCCTCCAGGACAAACGCCAAATGAACTCGTTCTGAAGATAGACGATATAATAATGACAGCATGTAGTCGCCGCTGAGTAATCTCAAGAGGGGTTTGATGACACCATGTTATGAAGACGGCTTCTGTTAAAGATAAGTAATGAATAACAAAGGTGGCTGAGTGCAGCTAAGTACAAAGCGGGAGTTGGTATTTATCCATGCTATTTAGCTCCAGTCCTCTTGTAGATAAAATGCACAGAGAGACATTAATTGATAGTCTATGTCAGCAGAGATAGTGAACAGCCTTCTACTTTTAACATACAACGACGACTGTATAAGCTGAACTTTGTGACTCTTGTACGGGCTGCAATAAATAGCATAAGTAGCATACACTCTGAATTATTTATTAATAGCTTTAGCATAAATCCAATGACCTGCGCAATTTCGCTGATGTGAAAAAAACTTCCAATTAGTGTTTAAGGAACTTTAAACACGATGTGGTGTTTATGCAAATAAGCTTGTGGTGACAGTTTGCTATGCGGGTAATGAATTGTGCCTCGTCACTTTCGCATTGTACAAAATGAACGCGCCGAGCTGTTAAGGAGACCTTATTCAAGGGCTGCTTTACCTTAATGTGTTACTAGGTACCGTTTCTTACGGTTTTCTGTCCTCGTAAGTGAATGTCGCTCCAGGCGGTTTTAACTGCGATAAGTGATGCAGCAAATTGTATGGAATACGAACTAGCCAGTACCGAAGTAACAAACTTTCAAACAGCACCGCATAAACGTGCGTGTCACTGATCGAGTACGTTATGCAGGCTGCAGTTGGTGGAGATCCATAATAGAAGCACGAATCGACAGACAAATCCTCAAACAAAAACATAAATCGATAATCATGGGCATCACGGAAAAAATAATCGTTTTCTTGGTTAGAAGTCCGTCAACTGGTTTGTTTATAATAGAGACAGCGACTGCTGAAATACACGGTGTAAGTTCGGTTCGTTTAGAAGGCACGAAGGTGTGAGATGTTGAAGGACAATAGGAAGGCCAAGGTTATAACCAATGATTTGGACTTTGACGAAGTAGGGAGAGACAAGAAAGTGTTTCATCACCTTTATCATCATCATCATCATCATCATCATCATCATCATCATCATCATCATCATCATCATCAATGTCATAAACATCATCTTCATCACCAGCGTCATCATCATCATCATCATCATCATCATCATCATCATATTCATCATATTCATCATCATCATTATCACCAGCAGCAGCATTTTCGTCATAATCGTTATCATCGTTATCACCATCATCATCCGTATTACCATAATTGTTGTTTCAACTTAAACTAACAACGTTTTTTCACCGAAAATCCTAATTACTACCATCATCGATTATCATCGATTGTCATCAACGTCATCACTACCCTTAATATCATATTCATCTACAATGTCATTATTTGACGGCAATTATTGGTGGCCAATGTGACATATCTAAAAAAAACTATATAGCATACTAAATTTCCTTTAATTAAGCAACTAATTATTATTATTCTGTGAAGCGTGGCAACCAACATAAGTGACCAACGTATGGCAAGATGATTATCCAGTGCATACTGGTTGACATGCCATTCGTGACAACACAAGACCCGATGCCAGCAGGATAATTAATGTTGCTCTGATGCAAAAGACTAAATTTTACACGATAACTGTGTTTCATCAAGAGTATCAACCCTTTAAAACTTGATGTTCATTCCATTCGAGTCAACCCAACGAGGACACACGGCGTTATATTATGAGTGACAAGTAATAACATGGGAGTACTTGTATTTCTTCACTATTGGTATTAACCGAATTCTAATTGGTACATGATGTCTATTATATAATATCTTGCGCGTTGCCAAAATGAAATACGAAGGTGCCCTGGCGATGTTATAAGCAATACAGAGCCAGCATTTCTATCACACTCAGTATCTAGGACCTATTACCAACTACAGTACGCTCTCTCACGAAGCACAGCACAGTGTAGCGCAAAGCTACGTACGACACTTGTAATTATCGGGAGCAATAATTCATAGGGACTGAAATATTGTATGTCCATCTTGGCACAAGTACACTGATCACTGTTCATGATAACAAGTTAGAAGGTCTAAACATTGAAGGTGTCTGCATGGGCATGTAAACATGCAAAATGAAATTGATAGACATCGGTATCGAACTCTCTCTGCCATCGCAATGGATATGGTTATCTTGTCTATATGTGACATTCTAATTTAACAATATTCTTCCAATAAAAAATGATGATCTGCTTTATGGCACATATGCGTATCTACTTCAAGCTTAACACATCTGCAACGAACGTTAATAATCGGGTACATCACCAATTATCTGTTAGGTAACAATAGGAAGACAGGCCTATAATCTGATGTGACAGTGCCACTAATGATTATGATAATTATATATTATGAATGTTGATGATGATGATGATGATGATGATGATGATGATGATGATGATGATGATGATGATGATGATGATGGTGATGATAAAATGATGGTGCTGGTGATGATGACGATGATTATGATGATGATTATGATGATAGTAATAATGGATCGTCAATAACGTAAATTCCACAGCAAGCGTGCTCTGAAACGCTAAGTGCTAAGTGTATGCATTAGCCGAAAAATGTTTGGCGAAATGAAATGTTTCTAATCTTTACTTTAAGACATCTAAATTAGCTGTATGTCTCAGAGACCATAGGTGATTAGTCTACAAGAATGGGGTGGGAACCTGCAGTGAGTATTGTTAGTTGATCTAATTTATTTTCTGGAGTATAGGAAGCAATGAAATCTTAGAGGTACGTTCTTTTCGTTTATTACCAGATGATGGATTTGGTATCACAGCTTGAATATAGCTGGGTATCATCGGCATGTAGGTGATAATTGTTATAAGAATATTGTATTAGACGACAACGCGACAATGTGTATAGACGAAGGATCACTGAGGAACATCACAACTGTTAGCTTTAAGGAAAGACATCATGTCATTTATATGTATACATTGCGTGCTGTAACCACCATCTCAATCAATGCTGAATAACGCATGCCGCTAGTTCCTCATGCATTGTGTGTTCAAAAGCGACGGATCATCGGTGATCATAAACGGAAGGTGATTGCGAGGGACGTCATAGAGACTGAATTATACATAGCCCCAATTCGTTTGTGTAAGATACCTTTTGATAAACGCTGCATGCGCCAGCTTTGCCTAACAGCTTTACAAATATGTTTAATACAATCATCCCTTTCTGTTAGTACTATATTTATGAGGCTATTGGTTGTCAATGTCAAAGAAAACATTTACAGTTATTTTTGCCTTTGAAGCGCGACAGTACATAAGCAACGGCCGGTGACGTTAGTGCATTGCTCTTTGTTAAATAATGCTTCAGACAAGTTTAATTCTTCCTCGTTTACGGGTGATGATTTAGTCAAGATAAACCGTCATGGATTAAGTCAAATGCTAAATACAACCTTATCATGCCACTCCTTGGTTATCATAGAAAATATATCGAAAGTTACTTTTCGTTAATACGCATAACAAATGTGTGATACATACCTAGACGGCTTTCAGTTCATGTAATACCCCATATCAGCGCGCAGTATCGTACAGGCATTTACGTGGTGGTGCTCGATTATCTTAAGCTATGTAAATTCGTCAGCTTTGGTTTGTTGACTATGCCAGAAGCTGTTTATAGAGCGGTTGCTCAAGCGGCATCTCTTCAAATTTCGCGCACTACAGAAAATAAATTCTACATGTTGTAGCTTCTGAGGAATGATTTGCGTATCTGAAAACTTGTTCGGGAAAAGGTCGTTGTAATTAAACAACAACATACTTTAGCAAGGCAATTGCTCATTGTTGAATAATGCATCAGGCAAATTAAATTCCCTTTTGCGGCGGTAATTTAATTCGAGATAAACAGTAATGGATTAACTACGTCCTTATAAGGACTAATAGATTCGACTGTCATTGTTCAGTAAGGAATAGCTTAATGTAAAAGTCAAGCGTAGATGCCCATCATGACTTCTAGCAATGCGAGTATTTTCTTAAAGGCAAAGTATATTCGATGATGTTGAATTACACTGTTACTCTAGTCATAATGTCCCATTACTCCAGTTAATCATTGCCCGTCGAGATTTCTTTTGAGAGATCAACCAAAGCGAAGCCCCCGCTTTAGTCTATGTACTTGAGTGAATCAGATAATGGTCAAGACTGTTTGTTAACCACACTATGTATCCGTTGCGTCATCCTTCATCCTGATTTCTAGCGCGTAAGGATGGGGTACAAATAACATTATTCACTCACGAGCTTAGTCAAATCTGCGAATCCGTTACAAATATCGTCCCAGAGCAAAATGAAAATACTTACTAATTGCTATTATATTTTGGCGTGAGGATCCAGTTCTCCGTTAAACATGAGTCATTGGTAATGCTTCCATGAAAGAAAGTCTTACAATGTAGGCCAACATCTCACTACCCTTAGTCGGGGCATATGGGGATTACCAAACCAGACGCTGCACAAACCACGCAAAGTGTACTGTGTGACAACTATCTAATGATGCAGTGAGAAATGTGACGCTTCAAGCCTCTATCGGAGAACCCCTCTGATGCTGTATGCCCATATGTACGAGCCCTATTTCTTTATGGGATGAGGCAATGGTGTCACTCTCGCTTTTAGATGACATATCATCGTGTTTACCATCCTCATCCATCACTTTAATGCCCCGATAGTCGGAAGACGTTGACGAACTTACAATTTACTTTTCCTGATAAGCGAGATCATTTGCAAGATTGAAGCACAATCACTTGAAGTCGTTCCAAATAAGGAAAAATAGGCGCATCAAAACAAAGCAAATACGACTTATTGTGTGACATGACAGACGGGAAACTTGATGGAAGGTCATCGCTACTTGCCGTTATGATTACAGGTGCTGGTTGTTCAACAGCATACTTTCGTAACGTAATCGAGTTATGATGCTTCATAAAACTTTTAGTGGACGCTTATTAATGTTAGATGATATATTGGACCGCAAGATATCAATAAGACCCGACATATTTCCAGAAATAGGCATTACCTCTGTAGCAGTTGCTATATCGAACTCGAACCAGATTGCCGTAATAATTATTATTCATTATGCCACTGCAAGCGCCATTGAGTCTCGCATTGTCTATTCATTTCAACACTACACAGGTTTGACGAGGCCTTAATACTGTTTCATAGATGCTTACAAGTAAGACAGTCATATGAAATATAATTAGCAGATGTCTCGAGTAATTCATTGCGTAGACACCCGACCCGGTCGCATGGTTAGCATTTGCTGTAACCTGTAATTGCAAATACATAATTACAGTCAAGTCTTGGGGTAACAGCCTAATATAATTCAATATAAACTTAATACCTTGCAACCATGCCTAGCCGCCAAGCTCTCCTCACACTGAATGATATACAGCGTACACCAACGGCTCACATCACAGGTAATGAAGGATTTACATGTATTATCATCCGGTTTATGCGTGTGTGTGTGTGTGTGTGTGTGTGTGTGTGTGTGTGTGTGTGTGTGTGTGTGTGTGTGTGTGTGTGTGTGTGTGTGTGTGTGTGTGTGTGTGTGTGTGTGTGTGTGTGTGTGTGTGTGTGTGTGTGTGTGTGTGTGTGTGTGTGTGTGTGAGTGTTTGTGTGTGTCGCTTCGACGTCATACAGCATGGTATCACGCTTAAATTGTGAGGTATGCAACTATGTTACGTGTATATATCTATATATATATATATATATATATATATATACATATATATATATATATATATATATATATATATATATATATATATATATATATATATATATATATATATATATATATATATATATATATATATATATATATATATATATATATATATATATATTTATACGAATGCAACCTTTTTGATACAATCGACCTACTATTTTGGCACACAGTCGCATCTTGGTACACGATCTGAGTGCCAAAATAGTCAAGAGCTTTTTGAGTGCTTTGTTATGCACATTTTTACATTTAAAATTTGTGTTACCTGCTAAATTATCTCCATTCACATTCATCCATTGTAAGACTTTAACCCCTGCATCGCGCAGGTGGTAGTTTGGGACGTTTAACAAATTTTATATATTGGCTTGACGACCATTTTGGTACTCTGCATTTAACAGCTTGTTGCTGGTTATTATCCGATATATCATAATCCCGACTTCTGATATATTGCTTAGAATTACTTCCTTCACAAATATATTCCATTCACGTGACATTCGACAGAAGGAATTAAAAATATATATATTTGGTCTCGACGTTTTCCGATGATATATATTCGCCCAGAAAACCGATAGGCTTCCGCTGATCGGATAATTCGTAAGGCACCTCGTGCTTTGAGATGAAGTTGCGTTGCGGGCCGAGAATATCTTAAGATTTGGTAAGCAATAACCACAAATCTTGAATATATTATGGCGTTATTTATGACACTTATACCCAAGTCAACCAGATGATAGCGAGAAAATATATATAATGTCACTAAAGTGTATTCGATAACCTGGGTTCTTAGCCTGGGTTTTCTTATATAGCCCACTGTGGCATTTGGTGATTGATCTAAATCATGACAACGCTGGTTCGATTGATTGGATATATTGTGTAGTATACTCAATCTGACATATAAATGGAATCTGATTAATGTTTGAGGCATTTTACTTCAGCTATGTGCAGTCATGTTAGGTTGGTTAGTCGCGTTTGTCATAACGTATGTATGTAAGTAAACAATATTTGGATCCGCGATACAGGTCGCAATTTTTATTTTCAATCGTTAGGCGTAAATAATGCGTAAAACCGAGATGTTTTGTTTTTACCTTGATCTGAAACTAATGTCACGGTCATCGAATAAGTGAAAAACTAGTATCTCGAATAACCCCATTAATAATGGTCGAATTGTTACATAATTTACATCATTGTGTAGCTCATTCTAATTGCAAACTAGAACAAGTAAATTCTTAAAGCAGAAAGGATGGAACATATCAAGTATATGTAAACTGAGCTATTTAATAACAGTTAATATGTTGCATTTTCATTTCAGTATATCATTTACCTTGATGGCATTCCTGATATAGATGTATATGGAATTATCACTATATATATTCTTGATCATTTCCTTATCAGTTACTGATTTGTCATGGATGCACCATATATGTTATAAAATGGGTTATGTGTTTATTTAGTGCTAAAAGTGTCATGTTGATTCAAAAGTAACTCTTATCCGCAAGCTACCATTACATTGGGAAGCATAAGTGGTAGTATTATTGAATTCATAGAATCTACGAATGTTTGCACACATAACCTCTCTAAATGTTAATATTTGGAAACAGCCCCTCACTAATAGCCATTGATATCACATAACCACCAGCAGCGTTATTATGCTGTTCCCCACTCAAAAGCTGCTCCCGCGGTCTGAGGGACACGAGCGCCCATGCGCCCATCCAGTCCGTAATACCTGCTAGCAACAGTCGATCTGTCGCACTGCACAAATGTCACCGCGACACCGCGCCCAGCTTGCGAGGCGTGACTTTCGTGGGAACCTGGCGAGTCGCAGCAAGAACCACTCCAATTGATTGTCAAAATGTATGCAGGATAAAGAGCGCGTTTACTCTCTGCTTCATTGTAAATTCTATGAACATCACTCTTATTGCTTACACTAACACCATAATTATAGTGGCAGCCGATTTGATATTATTTAACGTGCCTGGATGCAATAGTATTCCAACCAGTTGGAAACTTCGCCTCTCTGACTTTAGTCGTGCGAAATTGATATTGTTCCCGTGCTCGGATACTAATTTTCAGTTCTCCGCTGACTTTTCTGTGTTAATCCGGAGATTACTCTTTACGATATTTTCAACTATTTGATAGCATCGCGCTCTGACTTCGACATAAGGAAAGTGAAGAGTACAAGTCTTTCGAAGACTTTTTGCTGATGGCCATGTGCTCCAGCAGAGACGTTCAAGACTGCATGACTGTCCTGTGCCACCAAAGGATATGGCAATTAGAAGTGCGAGGTGAGACAAATATTTTGGCTCATATGAGATAACATTAGCTGTATTTATCCCAGGCTAAAGTTGTCATTTTGGATTATTAAGTCCATGAGTAATTTCTATTGTCATTTTTTTATCTGATCTAGGTATAGAACCATACTAGAGTCATCACTTGGTAAGCAAGTTGATGCCTTTGACCCTTGTCAAGTGACAGGTTGCCCACCTCTGAGGAACAGCTTGGCACGCAAAATCAGCCAGGTATGGAAATGCTTTAGTTTATTCTACTTGCTAAAATGACGCCAAATAAAATGTAATATTAATAGAACTGATTGTACAAAATAGACAACTGTGGTATGCAAACAGAATGAAGTAACTTTATTGATTCTTTTTGTGTAGCAGAGCAATCCTCACGCTCAAGTCCTCGAACTACTCGAAAGACCCATGGCAACCATCATCTCAGTCTACAGAGCCAGTGCCCACATGCCTCTCACTGCGTGTGCTGGATAAAGCAAAGGAGTTTGTCGGGCACATCATACAGTCTGCTCAAGCCATACCGGGAGCCACCACAGTTGCCTGCACTGATGATGATTTTGTCCGATTTGTCAAATACACCCCTGAACCCTAGCCTCATTGATTCCGATACTAAAGGGCAAGCCAATAACTCAGCCTAGCATGCAATGAGACTATTACGAATCATAGCCTCGGTGTTCCAACCATCATGAACAAACCAGATACTGACCTGTCTGTGCTCATTTCTAAAATAATGGGAGACAATTTACACGTTACCACTCCAGCTCTCAATTGGGTTCCAAGAAAGAGTAATGTGCCCGTTCTTTATACACTACGGCTAATTGAAAGATGCACAGCTTCTTCGCCCCAAACACAACAGCACTTATTACACTCAAGTGCAGGGACAGATGGGAATTTATGGTGTACAGAATTGTGACTTTGTGTTGTACACAATAAACGGCTTCCAGACTACCTTTGATGAAGAAAAGTTTGCAGAAATTGTGGGTAATGTGTCACATGTTTCTTTTCATCATTTTTCTTTCCAGAAATAATCAAATTGGCACAGCAATAGTGTTCTTATTTTTTCTGTGCATTAATGTTTTGATGTTTTGTTTGTTTTAATTGATAATATTTTTTTTCATGTTCTCGTTCATAATAGCCATAATGTTTATGAATAAATGGTACTCGTTTAAATGCAATGGAAGTGTGCTTATTATTCTTTATTGTAAAATTAATCAGTGTTTTGTAGAGTTGGCAAAGAAACTGTCTTGCTATATTCTGGGGACAAATATAAACTGGTCTTCAACAAATAGATATAAACTATTTTTTTCTTACCTGCAGTAAATCATACTTTTGACACAAACATATATTTGAGTCTTAAGAACATGTTTATGTTTTAATATGGTTACTTGGTTCTTGTTACACACACTCGGTTATTGCTGCTTTGGTATTGGGGGATCAACACAGGATGTTTCCTTAGGTGCAGGCCTTTTTTTCCACATGAAGTTCAGTTTCTGATTGGCAAGTAACAGGTATTGGGTTAGGATGCTCAATTGTTGGACCGTTTCCCCCGATGAAATGCTTTGCACAGATTTATGTGCCCTCAGTAACCTTCTCTTGCCCAAAATTTCCCATCCACTAGCCACGTACGACGGTAATAAAAATATATCAATAAGACGTCTTGCACGGCTACCCGTCCACATGCCCTGGCCCACTCTCAGCATTACTTTTGATTGGAGCGTAGCTTCGGAAGAGGAATGAAAGACACCCAATTCATTCTTTCACAGTCTCTATATTGGCTGTCTGAGTTGCACCTACCCCAGCAGCAATGTTTTGTGGGCTTCTGGTTCGATGTGATCGTAAATTATTCGGCAAAAACAGATTCAAAACATCATTTACAGTACGCTACAAACTGTTCATACAGCATCGCTAAGGAAAAGCTTGTTACGGGTAGCAACAAGACGGGGTTAGGGATGAAATACTTCGGGTCACCGGGAAACGACCAATTTATATCCATGACCCAATTCCTTCAACGGAACAACCGCTATCAGCTGATCCACAATTTAGGCGTTAGCAGCATTTGTTTCAATACTGTCAGATGGTTCTGTTAAGTTAAAAACAAACTGTTGTTTGACAGACTTGTTTGGCTATTATAACTAAGACTATTCGGTGATATTTTAATGCAAAGAGAACTTGACTATGAAGCATCAACTTAACAATTTTAACAAATTAATGGTTGCCCTTCACTTCCTTCACTAGGCTTCAGCCATGAAGATAGATATGGTGTTATATGGACATTATAGTCAGACATAACCATAATGTGCATGGTACTGCGCTGTTTTGCAAGCTGTGATTGAAGAGACTAATATTGCAGCACCATTGATGGTTTTAATTGTCCTGCATGATTTGCATGGTAGGTTTTATAAATTTATCAACACATATCAGTGGCTGCTTTTACACTGTCACTTGGTGTTTCATAAACTTAACAATTGCCATTTATCATAATATGATAGACCTCAATGGTCAACGGGTCCTCAGATTGCAAGTATAAACTATACTTGGGGGTGGTCATATTTCTGATGTTGGATCTAAATTGTAAAGAGGTTGTCTGATGTTATGACCAAATATCAATTACAATTTGAATTCACAACATCACATACATATTGGGCTGTTGCCTATCAAAGCAATGGCCAATGTAATGGTCTATCAAAAGAGGGAATAAGTTGATGGTGCAAATACAGACTTGAAAGTGTCAGATATCACCAGAGACTCACCTTATACAAATAACACCAGTCATTACATAAACAGCCTGAATTGCATAACTATTTAATTGCATAATAAATGAGCATCTGTGCTATAAACTCCATGACCATGTAATTTGACTGTAGATAATATTGAATGTTCTCAGCTGAACAGCTGATGTGGCCTCACATAAGTTTCCTGGCATTGAATTATGTGATCTGACCTTTGAGGATATCCTATAAGTTAGTGTTGAAACATTTTATGAGGTGTTATATTATGAAAATAAATAACCAGCATCTGTATACTGGGTCTCTATTTTCTAACTGCATTGCTCTCCAAGCTTCCATTCCTCTTTAGTTATCTAATAAAGATGCAGATTGAAATGCATAATCATTTATAAAGAGCTCTGTTAAAGTTTGGGCCCATGTACTGTGAATATGGAAGAAGTTCTGTTCTGAACCAACCAGATATGTATATTTCCACAAATCTATACAGATATGTTTCATTAATATAGGTACCTATGTCAGATGTTAGCTTGGGAACCTATCAGAGAACACTGCCGGAATTGGCCATAACTACAGTGGGCATGTACTTGGCACAAATGGATTGCCTTGACACAGGCGGTTTGTTTGCTTGTATGATGAAGTATTTTTCAATTTTGTACCACAACCATACCGATATATCTGGAACGTGGTCCGATTTTCAACAAATGATCAATTAAATGGCTCTGAAAACTCACACAATATGCAGGTCACATAATTATGAACAAATGTGAAGCAAAGGCAGAAATATGCAGTGATGCAAACATTGTTTCTCATTGTCTACATCTGAATTAATGCATAGTCTGTAATGTGTCAATTATATTAATTTTGCAATGCATATTGTAAAATGTATGTGCTTTTGTTTATCAAATACTGAACCAGCAGCCCGAGCAAGTACCAGTTATGCCACAAGTCTGACTAGAACAAAAAAGCCCTGTAGACCCCAAACTAAGAGATGCCAACAAAAACAACTTGATTTCTAGTGACTCTGAGTCAGATCAGGATGTCTCAAGCAGAAAACGCATCAAAGATACAAGTGAGTATTTTTCATTCCTCTGTGGTCTGTTAACTAGTGTCAAGGTATTAACCACCGAAAGGCTTCTTTGCATTATAAATGAATTCTAGTTAGGTGACCTTCATATAAAAGGCACTTCCCACTGCATGGTCTATAAAGGCCTGTGCTATATTATGAAAGTCATTACAAGTCTGCTATAACTAGAAACTAATAGAGAAATATGAAAACAATATATCAATGCACATGCAGACCACTTCTAATGGGATACAAGGCAGACCCAAGCTCTACAACTTGCCTTCAGAAGTTACATTTAGATCCCCAGTCTAGGGAAACTACTCCCAGGTATGGTATATACACTTCAGAATATATTGTATTAATCAGGATAAATTTGACAGAAATATCATTCCCAGTCATATATGATATACAATTAGTGCACAATTGTGTTGTAGGATGAATTGTTATTTAAGCTTGTAGATTAGCCATGCACTGCCATGTGATGTTTCATGATTAACTTACTTTATCTGATGCTCTATCAGTAAGTTATATCTTCTATTCTCCGCATTACACTGCAGACAGATTAATACAAAAGTTGTATCTACACTGACTAATTGTACAATCTGAATAGCTCTAAAATGATCTCTCTTATTGTTCTGTGCATCTATCTGAAGATGTCCTGATCAATCTTGTGTTCAACAGCAATTTAGTCTGTAAAACATTTATGGTCACCATCGTATACAGAATGCATGTGACACTATTCATGTGACAATACCCTCACACACAACCTCACCTTGACACCTGGAGTTGTTCTACACCATTCAATCAGACAAACGATAGGTTATAGCTGTACCTGCACGGAACACCACCTAACATTCTGTGTATGACCCATCAATCTGAACCACACATCATTTGGTTGTATAATAGAACTGTTATCTCTGGATAAGTGATGCCAATTAATTGGCCTAATATGTGTACATGTTGATTGGGCCTTGTACCACTTCTTAATTATGCTTGAAATGCCATTAACTATGCCTAATTGTAATGAGCAGTGCTGGTTCCAAATGGATGTGCCACAAACTCTTAACGATGCTTGAAATGTCAATAAACATGCATACTTGTCATACAAGTGACCTTTTTAATCACCTTATAGTTTATAGACCATATTACACATGCCCAGTTAATGATGCAATACTATATCATCAAAGCTTTTGACAGTAAAAAACGATTTTTAAACTGTTTACCCATGGCCTCAATGTTTAAATTATGTTTTATCAGTGGCCTTACTTGTTCCATAGCTGTGATATTGATGTTGTGTTACCTGCATTTCAAATCCAACCCCTTTAAATAAATTATGGCCATATGAAACCTGTTCCCTAGGGAGAACTATGAATGTTTTACGAAAGCAGATGATATAATCAGAAATAATAGAGATAACATAGCGGTAGTACGATTATCATTAAGTTATTAGCGTATATATCTATGAACTAGAGCAAAAAAAAAGCATGCCCGTCTGTGAGCTACATTGGATGATTAAGCGTTATGATGAACCACAGAGACGCCTCCATGGACAAACAACCATATCGAGCATAAGGGAGCAAGAGGGATTTATATGAATCGTCTATAACTATAACTACATTAGTGTCGTTATATTAGTAGCAGAGGATGATCCTTATGCCGAGTGTGTGCAAGATTGGGATTAACCTCGCATGAAACATCGAAGATCACTTAGCGAAGGAGCATACAGGTCTCGGACAGGATGTGGAATGATACTGAACTATGTTCGTGTTCACTCAATGATAAGAGAGCCGACCCCTGTCAAGTTCATATTCAGACTCTCGACACATATTGCGCCATCCATCCCACGAGCTCCTGTACGACTTCCAGTTTCACAGTGTGCGTATCTCGATGTAGATATATCTATTCATGCGCCTGACCAGGCACGCGAAAGCGCCTTTGCTACTCCAGGTTTGAATTACGTTGGATAGTACAACATAGGATTGATTCAGACACCATTAATCATCTTAGCTACTATAGAGTATAGAAAAGCCGCCACGTGCAAAAGCTCACAATTGATGCATGTGATGCGAATGTACGCATAAGGGCGGGGCAAGTATCAATTAATCTTCGGCGCAAATCTTTAGCGTATCAAAAGCGATATTTTCTCGAGTAAGGGTTGATTTAACAGCAGTGCGTTCCAGGTCCGGAGTTAGGAGGATAGCTCCATTTATTGCCTTCCGTCATTTTATTGTTATTGGTGATTGTTATTTGGGCGTATCGCAAATACATTGCAAAGCTCGTGCTGCGCTGTGATTTTGACATCAGCTGTCCGTTGGGAAATTCAAACATCACCTTTTCTCGTGTTGAAGTAGCATATGGCAATAACCACTGGCTTGATATATTGATTTCATTTGTTTTGGGCGTATGTCGCACACTGCCAATCAATGAAGAATATTTTGCAAAAACGACGGCCTCCTCCAGTTGGCGACTGTGTAATAAACAACAAAGACACTCCTTCACATATAATTTCTATATCGAGATGTGTTGAATCAGATGGCGACATTGGTTTTAGTATTAAGTGGATGTTGTCATTTCAATTATTTGAATTGTTGCTTGGGTCTTCGTAAGAATCAATCACTGCCCTTTATAAGCTCTTTCGGTTAGTATTATGAATTGTTATGCCAAACTATCAGTCGGCAAGGTTAAGTAGGTGTTTCAACTAATTGTACCAGCAATGAAATGTACATTGCCTCGTGGCTCAAAGGATATTTACATACTCACTGCTCAACACGTGAAGGCTGTACTAGAAAACAATGTTAATCTGAGTGGGCAAATATTCGGTAGACATAGAAAGCATTGTAATTTGCGCTTAATATCCACATGCAGTAGCTGCAAAAAGCTGAGCAAAGGTATGAACCTTTTGATATTCTAGAATAAGTAGTATAGAGTGTTTCTTCACATGGTATCATGTAAGCTACTTGATGACTAAGAATAGCTAAGCGAGGTGCTGCGCATCATCTGGTCTCAGTACTAAAAAGATAGGTGCAGGCAAGTTATGGATTAACACTGGATTAAGTAGCGAGAAACAACTGGGCGAGCAATGTTTGTAGCAAAATATGATTAAAATGGCGACGGTAGATAGATCAATGGTCCAATGATTACACCCATCAATAGCCACGCATACTCTCTTGTCAAAGTTTACCCAACAATAAACCGATTATTGGTAGTTTATATTTTTATAACGTATGATTAATGGGAGGAACAGCGTCATCTTGGCACGAGCCATGCAATATATCTGCTATAGAAGTCCATTACGCAGAAGGGGTATTTTGGAATTGCCTGCTAAAACAGATGACAAACCTTTATTGTGAGTGCACAACTATTCATGCCAGTCATTTGCAACATAACATAGACCTGGAAGTTCTGCATCGTCTGCTATTGTCTGTTATCGGCACAAAGTGGTTAAAATTACACAGCCACGTTAAGCACTTGAGTAATGCCCATTGTGCCGTTTCCCCTTTTGAAGGAGGCATTGTTAATCATACTACGTTATCATCAGCGTCAGTTGTCAACAGCTTACTCAATCAGCAGTGACGGCAATTCCTATTTGTCTCAAGGTCGACGACATTTGGCTGCCTCGTATTGTCTTTACTCATTTCTACGGCACCTCATCAGTTGGAAGGGTAATGGCCAAACGCTTCAAGCTAAAATGATGTTGAAACAGTGCAATTCCTAGCTAAAATGATGACATTGCTGATAAATGAATCCATGATCATCAATCGTTAAGTTAATTGGAGATGAAAGCGTCAGTTAATGGTGAGCTATGAATATTATGCGTTGTTGAACAACCATACTGGCCAATCAACAAAAGGCAATACGGTGTAGGATCCGTCTTGCAAAGGCGATAATGTTTTGTTACAACGTTTTCTTATTGATATTTGATATATTTTAGTGCGTGTCTAAGTTAATATTGTAGCTTTGTATCAGTGGCTGATAATGTAACCAGACCCTGCCATCTTGTCTCATTATGCTCCTACCTTTTCAACAGGCTAGGAAAGTTAATAGTTTGCAGTGGTGGCGTATCGTGCTTAGTTTATATTCGTTTAAATATATAAGAATAGATCGGCTTGGAATGTTTCTTATATATCTATTCGTAAGCGACATGGTAGCAGGAGGACCCACGAATGTTGTTAGCAATCAATGAGCGCGTGCTATTAGCGGTACAGAAATTTCAGAGATGATTTGGTATACGCTTATGTTACATTATGAATTCCGTACATTCGCAATGCACATTTCTTTGGCCCACATGGCATCAACAAAAAGACTGGACCTGTTACGATGTTGAACATCAATCGAGCTCTGTACCACATGGTTAATCTGGGTACGCTAATAAACATTGTCGTGCCAGTTAATAAGATCTTTCCAACGTATGGATAGGATAGATAAATAACAACAGCCAGAACGTCAATAGTACACGATTTCAAATGATCGTTACAAACTGGTGTCAATTCAGGTGTTTTATTTACATGAATAACGTTTTTATGTGCCTTACGGGGACAACATATGTGTTCTGATTCATTGTGGGCGAAACGCATTGGTTAAAATCTGAATAACCGCTAGAGCAGCCGGGGAGTCGACTCATGATTCACAAATCAAATGGATTAATTTCAGCTGGGTTCGACAAAATAGAACCGCTGCCATATACAACGTTTATGTATACAAAACATATACGTAGCATATCGAGCTATCCTTTGCAGTTTTTTTATTAAAAACAGCCAAAATTAAAAAGAATCGGCATTATTGCTTTGGAAATGAATGTCTATTCATTTGTAATACATGTGAATATTAGTGACATCTGCGTAGGCAAGGATACCAAACCAGTTTGATCTAATGTAATGTACCTCAGCTCTGGCTACTCAGTATAGCAGATGTTGAGGTGTAAAACAAACGTCCTTATTTTTACTGATTGCTGTAACGGTAACCAGTGGTAAGCGTCGGATAAAGCAGTATACATTGCTACGCACTTGGGGATCCCTACAAATGAGTACATGCTGCTGGCAAAGAGCCTTTCATCTCCAATGTTTCACGCGACTTAAGAGTAACTTTATATAAGAGCCTTCACTTGATGATGGAGTATCGCAGCGGGCATCGTAGCCGATCCTGCCCAATTACAGGCATAATGTTAGTTCTCAACGGGCTTACCCGTTGTTGGAATCTGTTACGACATATTTCTTCCGCATTTTGTGTTTATTGGGGTTAAGTCGGCCGAAACTGCTGACGATGAGTCTTTGATACGCACAACTGTATGTGAAACCGCTTTAGATAAGTCGATAAACTTATCATCCCAACGATCCACTTACATGAGTATTGGAGGGGTTTATATTATATCATTTTACCTAATTCTCAATTTTAGTCCACAAGAGATCATTCACTTAGTTTTGGCGAATCGGTAGGAGTTGCGGGTGCAGTCATTTTAACCAATAATATCTGACACGATACATTGTCACAGATGGAATTATCACAAAGTATAATTCGGAATATCTTTGCCATAGCACTGGTTTCGATTAAAACGTTTGCTTCAAGCCGAAAAGTTTGCAGCTTTTCAGGAAGATGCATAAGCTCTGCAGAATTACTTTGCGCCAGTTGTCGATTAATAATGTGGTTCTATTCCATTAGCCTCATTCATCATCATATTACCTTAGGTGTTTGCCAGTGCAATGGAAGCTGCGTGCGTTGGGTGCAAAATCGCTAAGGCCATTACTTTAATGTCTACTAAAACACGTTTACTCCGTGTTAACTAGGCATAAAACGAACAGTGAAGGCTATTAACCCGGTTTTGTCTAAGCAGCTGATCCATCAGCATGGTTTTTCATCTTGTAGTTAACAAAGAGACTTGTGGAATTATCTCGTACCCAGATAACTGAAATAACTAGTTATATATTATATCACATGATTCAGTTAGATTGGAAAAGAATGTCATTGGTGTAATCATTTATATCTGCTCATTCTTCCCGGCTCTGGATGAAGTCTGCTGTCTGCATATAAGCAAATAACGTTTATGTGCAATCCGCAAGTAACAGGAGACATAATGACATTTCCACTGTCAAGGAACAGTATTAGCTCTATGTTTTAGCCGTGTTACATGCATGGCTTTTGTTTCACTGTTTCCAAGGTGCTGCATGGGTTATGCTGAATTACCCCCCCCCCCCAAAAAAAAAAAAAAACAAACCATAAATATCGAGTTTAACCGCTTAATCATAACCAGAGGTGTCAAACATTGCGTGAATCACTTATTACTCTGCGACAATATCATCTGGAAGGGAGGATTTATATGATATCTAGGCAGTGAGTTGATAAACGTCATGCAGAAAAAAGTGTTCCGGTGATTTCTTGTCAATATTTATGGTAACAAAATACCTTCATGAAGAGGCCTTCAGTTGATACTGAGGCTGACGTTCGTATATAATTTTATAATTAAATGATTGCCATTCCAAATAATTCTGAGGTGCAAAATTTAAGTTGTAACACCTTACGAGTTAAATGTAAGTTAGTGTTCCTTTATACCAGAACAGCAGTGTCTGAATACCCATGTTATGCCTTCCCGCACCAAAAAATGTATAACTTTTCATTAATCCTGGTCATGGTAAAAATTTGGTTCCATGTGATCCCATTTTTTTCCTATGATAATTATATCGATATTATCGACCTCCATTTTTTTTCCATCTGATCTCCTCCTTGTGATCTCAGCAGTGAATACTTGTACAATACCGCGCGTATTTCTTGATATATTTCTCTCGCCAACGCCATCAATGTTACTGCATCGGGATAATTGCTGGGCGGCTTATATTATAACATCATCCCGTCATCTGGGTTTTTGTTTTTTATCGCATGCGATACCTCCAGCTCTTAACAGATGATCAACGTGTAAAACTACCGTTCTTGCATATACTTTGTACTTCCTTTGCATGCTGCACCAACTATTGCAGACAACTAAAAGCATCGGTATATTGTCTTTGCTTAACTCGTTTTAATTTCCACCAGGATTCAGACTGATGTGCATTCGTTAAAAATCAAGCATAGGATCTATCCTTAGACTAGCGGCAGTACCAGCAAAATGCATTTATATGGTCCATTCAAAGTTAACAATGCATAGGTTTCAAGGCGCACTTATTTGTAGCCTATTCGATAGGTATCTTATAATCGCAGTTACCCTGGAGTTAGATAACAACACCGCCTCCCGATAACGTTTCTAAGGCGCCACAGCGAGTCGATCATTTCGCTTTGTTTTTACATGGGTGATCATGGAAATGGTCAATAATGTTCCCCTGACGCCAACGAATATTGAACGACTGACTCATCAGACGAAATATCGACTTAGAATCAAAGAAGCTTAGTTCCTAACCTCCACAAATGAATTTGAACTACGTTCAGCATATCGAGCAAGCCTGTTTATCGGCGTTAGAATGCATAACAATGAATATATCAACGTCAGGATTCAACAGCTCACTCAACCAATGGTTACAGCAATAAATGTTTTCGTTCTGATTCGCGGCTGTGGCTTTCTCTTATCGTCCTCGTTTATCTATTTTCATCTTGAATATCTATGCATGTGCCATGCACTCATCAGTAAGTAGCAGAATCGCAAGATAAGAATTTTGAGTTCCCAAATTAGCGACTTACATACTTTCGACACATACGGTCTTGCCAATTGTTATGACTTCAAAACCTTTAAAACTATCGTTTTTATATCCTTCACAATTCTAGTTAACTTTATTAAGTAGTATATACGAAGGCAACAAACTGGTTAAGGTTGGTTTATAGAATCGGTACAATGTACAACAGACAAATGTAGCAACATATAATTTTAAAAGCGTATTATACCTGCCGGGAAAGGTATGTAAAATCAAAATGGAAGATTACCTATCGCTGATATGCCAACGCGGCAGATCTTAATTCAAATAAGCGAGGATCATGCATTACAATGAACATATATATCCGTAACATCATAGCCATCATGATAACCGAGATCATAATCATCACAATAATCATAATCAACAACAACATCGACGTGACCACCACTGCCCTCTTTCTGATCGCCATTACCATCTGTGACCACAATGCAATCATCTTTGCCACCACGATCTCCATCATTTTTATCAACTTTTATCGCTACCGCCATTAATATCAGCATTTGACCCATGTCTAAAAGTAAATAGAGTTCACACCAAAACACCGAATATTTATAGCACTGGTGCAGCCCTCGTATCTGAGAGGCAATTACCATTCAAAATATATTACTATTCATTGTCCACCCTCATTCCGCTGCTTTGTGGGTGCTTGAGACTTCCAGTGAGGATGACGAGATCGCCTGCTGTCTATGTCAAACTGAATTAACGTAGTACACATCTGGGAGGAGTAACCAAGGGTGGGGAAAGCAGCAGTGAAACAAGTGATAGTCCTGCAATATCAAAACAATACGGAACTTGTCTTCTAGCAACACGAGTGTAAGTCTGACGTGGTAATTTGGAATCAACAATAACATACTGCTTGCATCATACGCATATCTAGCTAAAAGTGCGTCCCGTTAACATTTGTAACAATACAAAAGTCACTTATTAATTCTAGATCGAGTGCAAGAGTTACTGTATCGAGGCTGCCAATATTGTTCCTATAATAAGATGGCAATGACGAGAATCTAAATGATAATGATGACTTGTTGATTATTGCAATAAACGGGTTGCACTAGGACGTTTCTAACATGTAATGGTCTCAAGGATTTTTCTATTTCGCCTATCAGCAACATTGTCGATGCTTGTCGTAAAGATATGAAAACAAGATGTGCATCACCTGACCATGCATGGAAAGTAATGTGTGGCCTTACAAAGTTAGCCCACAAAACGACGTATAGCAGTATCACAATTCGCGTATCTGTGGCCGATCTCCGTTGCCAACTGGTGTATGCTACTTCAATGAGATTAGAAGCGTCCTTTTGCTCAATCTTAATTCACTTCTCATTTATAATGCCTTGGATACTAAAGCATCCCTCGCCCGTACGTTTACATGTTTTACCTGTTAATATATATGCGTTGGTCTAGCAAACAAATGCAGAGCAATGGCAGGTCTTCTGGCTTGAAATACCTTGCTGTCTCGAATGTTATCCAATATAATTCGATATGATGCAATATAAATGCGTATGTCTACCCAACGATTCATATTTTCGTGCATTCTCAGTTTTGCTTTTTGTTAGCAGTTTACGCTAGAAAACTTTAGGATATCATGCGGTTTCATTAAGCAGTTCAAATAGTCACAGAATGAATGTGTATGTCTTGCTGCATCTCACAGTATTAGAAGGGCAGTTACGCAAATAATGTCAAGCTTCCAAAATACCTTAATGCTAACCAGCTATTGCATGGGCTGTTTGTACCACACCCCATACCTATTTAAAGGAAGACCAAACAAGTTGCCATGAATAAGGGACTTATGGGATTAATCTAACACTGATGTTTGCTGCCGAGTGCGGAGAGGTGGATCAAATTGAATAGATTCAACAATTAAGAGACTGCGCGATGCATCATGACCTGCAATGGCACATCAGGGATCTTTGAACAGCAACATTGCCACAACTACTGGCTGTTTTCCTTCAAAAGAGTAAAGCGTCACAATCTCACCCCTAAAAGCGCAGCAATGAACCTTTATATAAATAGTTTAAACATCCACCCTAATCAGCTTATAACATTCCGGTTGTCCAGAGCAAGCGAGCAACTATAATGTGAAGATGGCTGGTGTTTCCATGTATTTCAATATACTAGCGATGGTCGTTAATCATTCGTAAGAGTAGCGTTACCAATGTTCAAGGATTTATCTGTTAATGAGGACGCTAATCAGCTAGCAGCACAAATCCCGCGAATACATTTACTACGACGCGTGAACATATACATATTTTTAATTCCACAACTACCATAGACTCTCGTATTGTCTACTCAACCGGACGAGCAAATTTTGCTGCTATCGCTGTGTTGCATGTATGAATGGCTTAAATTCTCTCGGCTGTCCGTAACTGGTGGCCATACGAGATATATTACTATGAATCCTGGTTTAGCCGATCGCAACACATACATTCCACGGGATAATCCTTCTTTTGTTATCAATTTACTTCATGGTGTTTGGTTGGTTTTCCAATCACATGGGAACTTACTACCTTTTTTCCCTAATTCTGATACTGTGATAATATAAGTGTGTCTCGACACAGCAGCTAAAGTAATTGATCATTGAGCTTTGTCCGCTTGATGCTCGTGCCCGTTTGACTTCACCTCTGCTGTATAGTAATCACCAATGATGACTAAACAATCTTGGCATATTCTAGACGCTAAATATCTCGAAATAGCAATTTGTTTTGTGGCAGCCAAAATAAAGAGGCACTGAATTCGTCATTTTAGCGTATTTGCAGACACATGAGTGCCAAGAGCAGGCGTAAATAACATTAATGGCAAACATGTGCCGCAGAAATTAGCAAGCATGGCATTGCAATAACGCTCACCTTCATGTTCTCTCTTGCGCACAGCACAGCTGAAATATAACCACGCTGTAATGAGAAAATATGGCAACCTAGCTCTACACAAAAAATGAGATATACATATGGTATGCTTGCAATCTGTACCTTAAGACGAATCATTCAATCCGCTGTCTGCCGCTTATCATGTTTAAAAGTCTTGCGTTGTGTGGAACTTAGATGACAGCCCCAACAAAAAAATCGGCATTGATCACATCGGCATAATTGATGGATGAATAGAATTTCTACAAACAGCTGATTGGTAATTATTTGATAACAAAGCACAAGGATATAAGCAAATACTGCTGAACCATTTCTGAGTCAATGCTATTGTTTTCTGCTCGTAGAGAACAAAGCTAGAATGCGATAAAAATTGCGCTATGTTTGCTAGGCTTGCGTTCTGTTGACCGATTAAATATGGGCAAGGCTTCTGGATTGCTGAACAAAGGCTTTATGACAGTGCGGAAGTTGTATTCATTGGCATAAGCGAGGTGTTTTGAGGGATGTAGTCTGCGTGATGTGTTGGTTGTATAGCCAGACCACCAAACAAGCTCAATACTGATGACATTCAAAAGATCAGATATTCCTCGATGCAAATCGACATGGGTGCGTTAATTGATGGATTAAAGCCCCTTATGTATTTGAGCCTAGAAAATACAGTAATTGCATTTGCTGCAGTTATCACCTATTTTGTATATACATATATCCAGGTAACTTCTCAACTCAACCCTTACGGCAAGGAGAGCCTTACAATGTTCTCTACGATACTCTATCATTATGGCAATTATGTATCCGTTGTATTTCACATGCATGGTGCAGAGGGAATAACCCGTATGTGGTAATACGTCTCACACTCTCCACGTCTCATAATTAGAAGGGCATTGCAGTGGAATAAAGAAGTATAGAAGTAGATGAAAAAGATTTCCACTCAGAGAAAGCAACGTAAGGTCCTGTTTGATTCCCTCGGCCTATATACTCGGACAATACAAGTATCATTTGTTGAAAGCATGTGTTGCCCATTCACCATTAATTTGACATTGCGGACCCACTATATCAACGGATGTGCTGCAACATTTAACCAGCAATAACGAACCGAATCGATAACCTGTCTGGCTTTCTTTCGGCGATAGCACATAACCACAGTTAATTCCATAGACTGAGATGACAATGACGTTCTCATTTACTATTATCAACAATAATAAGCGTACCAGCTGCATCTACCTGATTTGTACATGAAATGTGTTCAATAATATGCGAACATCGCTTCTGTTCGTGTGCTGAAGTATACTATGCTGTCACTCATGTTCATATGTATTGAATGTGCTCCTAACAGCAGCATGTGCAATAAACACCATCATATGTGTTAAGTAATATCAGAAGCTAACGTGCTTAAAATCAACATGGCCATTTCCAAAAAGGTTGATCCCGCAGCCCGAATTAAAGCTCCCGCAATATTTTTTGTTCTCTATTCCAGGAATTTGCAATAAATCACCAACATGCCGAGTATCTTGTGCCCCTACTGGATCCCAGGAGAAATCGTTGCCACTTATGTTTGTTTTTCTTTTATTTTCCTACCTTAATGCTGTTTTGAAATCGGTATGTACCTGCTGATATACAGCAGCGATGTGTAACATTTATCTCAGTGTGCAGATTTAGCTCTTGTTAATCAATCCATCGAACGGAATTGTATGCAAACAATCTCTATAATATTTATACAACGCATATTTGTGTGTTATTTAAATGTGAATCAAAAGACAAAAGTTGAAAGAGTCTAATAGTTTTACTGATGATGTCAATTCAAATCTACAAAAGGTACGGAGGGTTAAACAGTGTATATACAGATATCGATAAATATATATATACATATATACATATATATACATATATATACATATATATATATATACAGATATATATATATCTATATATGTATATATAAGCATATATATATATATTTATATATATATATATATATTATATATATATATATGTATAAATATATATATAGCTATATATATAATATCTATATATATATAATATATATATATATATATATTTGTACATATATATATATGTACATATATATATGTATATATTTGCATGTATATGTACATATATATACATATGTATAGATATATATCATATATATATATATATATATATATATATATATATATATATGTTTATATATATATGTATAAATATTCATATATATATACTCTCATTTTACTCTATGTCGCTTTTGAGGCGTCGGGTGTCCCATTCAGTTTGTCTCTGACAAATAACAACCAACAGCAGGATACAGTCTTGTACACATAGGCAGAGCCACCATGGGTTGCAACAAGACTGTATACCTACATGGTACCAACTGGTACTGTAGGTGCAACATGTCGAACACATGGGACCACTATAGAATACCATGCCTGCCAAGAGGGCACGATCGACTAAAGCATACCAAGACATCGTTTCTGGAGCAGTAGGACAACGAGAGGCCCAGAGGCAATAACAGATAAGGGCCCGCAGATACACTCTCATCCGAAATGGAGAAGAGACGTACACCCCAACATCACAAACCGAGTGCACCTTGTCGTTTTCCCCCACCAGGTCCGCGAGCTATACCAACTGATTTTCCACCACGTCTTTCGCAGGAGGTAAATAGATGATATTGTAGAGATCTCCACGACAAACAACAGTCACGGTCGGATGTGTTGCATCCTACCCACACCATAGAATGGTGTAACAGAAGTCGAACGACACCACGACTGCAGCGACTTCTGCAGCAGAGAAGAGCGTTACGATTTAAAAGCCATACGGACCATACTCTTTACCATTTCTACAGAAAGGAACTACAAATGTGCCGCCTTTGACAACTGCAGCTAGAGCAATCGCTGCGTCCTACATACACTCAACTACCAACCGGAAGAACCCGAACCACCATAGCGAGAAGCCACACTACACAACAATCCAAATGCCAAAAAAACTACTCCGCAACAAGACCATATTGAACATCGAAAACAAAGAAAATTGATGTTTGTTGCGGTGGATACGCTATGCAATGGCAACCCAGGTGTTGCACGAAGGTTCCAAGTGCAAAAGAGGAAAGGATTGTTTGTGGCATAGGATACTGGAACAAAAAGAAACGGCCCACTGGTCTACACCAAGCGATCCATGGGTGTGTACCAAGCAATGCACTGGTCTGCACCAAGCAACCCACTGGTCTGCACGACCAATTCACTGGTCTACGCCAAGCAAGCGATCCGTTGGTATGCCATAGGAAGCAATCCACGAGTCTACACCAAACGATCAATTGGTCTGCACCAAGCAATCCATTTGTCTGCACAAAGCAATCGACGAGCCTGCACAAGCCATCCACTAGTCTGCACCAAGCAAGCGATCCATTCGTCTGCTTTAGCAAACGATTCACTGGTCTACACCATGATATCCATTCGTCTGCACCAAGCAATACACTAGTCTGTACCAAGCAATCCACTGCTCTGGCCTCCTCCCTAGAAAGCCGAAACTGCACTTTAGCCTACAGCGCCTGGTCTGCCTTATAACTGAAAAACATAAATTGGCATAGTGTAGCCATAATGTATATCATACATAAACTAATGGTTTTATTCGCACGCTTGAATTATGAAGAAACAAGCAATTCAACCAGATCATCTGGATCGCTTTTTTGCCTTATTTGGCTAGGCTGAGTCAGTTACGGAAGTGTCGCATAAAGGAAAAAAACAAAGGGGTCACTTGCTTCACGGGCCATGTTGCAAATGATTCGAAATGATCAACGTAGAAACTGTGTTTGTATTAAATTGTCTGCAAGCAAACATCCTAAACGAATGTTGTTGCTCACGGTAACGGTGATTAATCTCATAGAGAAATAGAAGTTGTTCCTGTAATTATGGTTAGTGTAGAACAAGGCGTACTGTGAGTGAAGTTTACCACTCTGTTAGTGCTACGAGGGATATTCTCAAACCTAGTACATGGTCGATGATGCATGTAAGGATGCCATTACAGCAGCGTTAAAATGCTAAGATTACAGATATTAACTAATGTTATGATGCATATGGTTGATTTAACATTGGGCTTATTTCGGATGTAATGACGTCTCACATATTGAATGATATGGTAATTGCTGCATGGTGCTTATATCAGGGAAGGAAACTATCACTCAAAAACGAATTATATGTGTTCTATGAAAATGTTGGGTACAATAATCCTCTCTGTCGAACATATTTTAAAATATAAATTAACCGTGTGTCTGAAACAGGTATATGTATTTCGATTTGCCAAACGATATGCAGTCAGTGATCAACGTCTCATATCAAACATATTGAACTCTCATGATATCTCCAGCAGCTGTCACAGGAGATGACATCTAACGTAGAAGTTTTTGTAATGATGGTTAGAACTCGGTACTTAATGCTATTATTATTGCTTCTGCCAATATTACCTTTAAATCCTAGTGCGTGCCGTTGTATAGGTAGACTTGTCTGATTATTGATAATAACCCCATTTTTAACATAACGATCAATCGATGGAATCCTGATTGTTTGACGCCATATTTCATTTTCTGATCGGATAGCTGCATTTTTTCCGCGTTTGTATGCATGGTAACTGTGGTAGGTTTGAGCATAATCGTATTTTATACCTTTATCATGTACATCATATACCAACGAATCACATTATTTTATGTGGCTTGGAGTACTCATTCGCCTATTATTGATTAAATTGTGACATGCTTCTTTTATGTTGTGAAAACGTCAACCAAAGTAGACCGAGCGATAATAAAGGCTGGAACACTGCGATGCAACTCGAATTAAGGCCCGGTTCTGTAACGGAAAATATCTTTTCGTGTGGAACCTAATTGGTTCAGTAATAAAACGTTAATGCAGATACAAAATGCTACTGCATTGGATGGAGATTTCAATGGATATTTCGTTTGTGCAATAAATCGAATTCAATTCCAATAAAATGTATTTTCCTCATCTGCGGATAGGTAGTTAGAATTTTATTTTTTTTAGAATTTTATAGTTGGGGAGCCGCCACCTTCCAGGTAGTACTTGTTACTGCTAGATATACCTCACGAATGGGTTGTACAGAGGGACTATCAAGTGTCATATAGTTTGAATCGGTGAATAACAGTTTGTCTGGTTATGTCTACTATATCTATATTTCCATAGCTCTAGTGATGTTGCATTTGTACAATTATTTGTACAAACAAGCTGAGATAGTATCCTATACGAGCAATTCACACTGTTAGCTTATCTGTCACTGATAGCTTTGTGTGCATTTAGCTTACTAACAGTTTAGCATACATTCATTTTTAAGCAATTATTTTAGTTAGGCATATAGACAGTGCTTTTGCCACCCCCATGCCCCATACACAAGTTTTAGTTGTATCCTAATCTAATACCTTTAGTGTTTAACAATCAACATTTACCTATAAGACGAGTGATTTATCGAGTGGCTAAAACTGATAAATTAACAGCAATAATGGCCACTGCGCTTGCTTACCAATATTGACAATTACATGGGTCTTAAGCTGCATACACAGTAAAACGCCACACTGCCAGAAACAGTATATGTATTGTAGGATTCTTTTAATCAGGGTACCTATTCTTACCGGTTTTATGGTCCGCTTTTAACACAGAATAAGCAAACCGGTGGAATTTTCCGCACAGTATGTTAAACGCGCAGCGAGAGCAAACTCTAGAACGATTGCGCTTATGGCGTGTGTGCTTAAGTGGACAGAGAGATAATAAAGACAATTTGAGACAGCCAGTGTCTTGCTAGTTGATATAAATAGCAATTGCCGTCACGTTTAATGGAATGAGCCGCTGCGTACTGACGATGATGATGATGTAGTGTGATCTATTGCGATGCGTTCCAGCAGAGATGAAAAGCCACGTTGGCAATTACACAAATGCTTAACATCACAGATGCAGTTTCAAATCCTTTGAGCAAATCACTGTCTAATCGTATTCAAAGTCACTTAGCCTCAATCGGCACTTCCCCGGATTGATTGGACGTTTAGGAAAACAATTATTATACATTTCGTGATGACAACGCGGAAACACAAGAGGAAGTAACTGTTTCATATTGCTGCTTTAAATTTAAGCTTGAACTTACAGTAATTAAGGATAATCTTATACACCTTGATATATGAAGAGTATGTACGTTGTCGTATCGCAATACGAGTTGTAGTAATATGCGACGCACGCTTCAGAATGTTGATGAAGACACTTAAACTGCGTTGATTACTATGACTTAAGAATTTAAGACTGAGCTTTGCCAAAAAGATGAAAGTGTTGAGTTCCGCGGCCAGGGTAGAACTGACTTTTATAAATGCACATGGGACATGCAGGATGGGCGCAGCTATTAGATAAGGGGTATGTATGAGGGGAGGGGGTGGGGGCTGGCACGTGACACATACGTCACTCGTGGACATGACTGAGGGGGGCAGGTTATGATGATGGACAAGGTTGTAATTAATGTACTTTTGACACTCAACATTGTTAAATTTGAATAGCATGTTTACCGTGTATTAGATTAGGAAGGCCGACTTATGCGTAGTTGCCATTGTCAATTGGCAAATAACACACGCAGCATCGTCTGTACCCGGTACGTCCCCTTTTAAAGCTAGGATAATGGTTACTAAGGACAATGAGGCCTTTAAAGCTGATTGGTGCGTGTCAAATTAATTAAAGTAGAATACAAAGCTGTTGTCTTTCAGACCGCCGTCCATTCATGATTTAATGAAAAACTGTAAGTACTGCTTCTAGCATATTTTGAAATGACTTGTATGCGAGCGGTGTAGTGCTGGCATAGAGAAGGGGGGGGGGGGGGTATGCATCAGATAGCAGTGATTGTAATTCGGTACCGAAGGAGCCAGGCCATAACGTTTTACAGTTTATGGTACCTTTATAAACCGAACGCGTGAAATTCTACAGATGTATGCAAAACCACCGATACATCTAACTTTCGCATTGCGGACGATTTGTTTTATGTACTGAAAACTACCGATGCGGACGCTTTGATGCACCAGTTATCGCATTTGTCTGACGGAACACATGTTTGATAATACAATTCCGTAATTTATCTATAATCGATTTAAGTACAATATGCCCGTCTGAAGTGACATGCGGTGTTGTCTGTCTTATCTATTATAAATAGACTCGACTGATTAATTTTGTTCTACAATGAGTAACATAATTATTTATAATTGAATTCATTTGTGATCAATATTAAGGGCAAATCCTTGGTATCGTGATATGTAGGTAAATAGTTTCATAGTTCTCATGAAGCAAGTTTGCTAAAGTTTGCACTTGGGTAATAGCCTTTGTCAGTTTACGCACAATGCACAGAGCGCCGATTCGTTAATATGATGTTTATCGACATTTCAAGCTAAATTAAGAGCTTTATAGAAATATCATATTGATTAATTGGTCTCGTCGGCACGAAAGTTGATAATAACCTTCAATAATCTAAAAAAGTGCGCACTTACAACTGAACAAGTGCAAAATCGCGATGGTTAGATCGTCGACATAGGCGTTGTGCAAAAAGACGTCTGTGTGTGGATCTCAAACTTATTGATGTTCGGGAGCATGTATATACGCGATGACGTACTCTGATTGTATCGATCATGTTTGATTTGTTTGTGTGATCTTGTATTTTAATCGGTTCGAAGTTTTTTTATTTATTTATTTATGACGAAGATGGCTGCCGGTTAGGAAAGTAATTTTATGACGAGATTGGTGGGAAGGATTTAGCGTGATGCTGTTGCTATGTGCAGATCTTTTTCTATTTGCCCAGTTGCTTACTCATCTTGGTTACCAGGGAATGTTCTCGGTTACTATGGAGTAATGTTTGTCCCTTTTTGTATGACCTTGGTGGTGTGAGTGCTGTGTGCTATCATTTCAACCCCCTATCCCAACCGATTGGCTATGCTTCATCTGCCATACGATTGCCTTTGCCACTTCACGCCAACGCCGTATGATGCATACTATCGGAATGCGTTGGATGGGTAGGTAGCTCTGGTTGATTATCCATTCCCTTATATGGTGACGGTAGAGCTAATTCGTGGATAAATAATAACTAACAAAAAACGCGCTCCCTCACAAAAGCCCACAGAAGTCAACATAAGTCAACAAAAGACACATAGAAGTCAGAAGGAAGACAGCCAGACTTCAAAAGAGACTGACTCTCGTCAACTTCAAGAGAGGCTTTAAAAGAGACTCACTCACTTTTACCTTGTTTTCTGCTTGTTGATTGAGCTAGAAATAAACCAACTTTGTTATAAAATGGAGTCCTTCATTTACCTCTCCACCTACAAACCGTGTTGGTAATTTGAAGTAAAACCGAACGCGCGATAGAAGAGCAAATAATAATATATAAGCCTTTCCCCGAGGCGCGATACTGATGACTTTGGTGTGAACCCGTGCTTTTATTTGAGGGTTAAGACTGCAGCGTAGAAATGGGTCAACTGTGGCTTTCAACATCATGGATAATCCTTTATATGGCATTTGCCTCAAAGTATCTTCATGCAACATCACATTGCATGTTTCAGCGTAGCCCTTTGTGCGTATCCCTGAAGCCCATATGCAGGCTAGCCTTTTGTTGGACATATATGATGCAATTGCAATGATGCCTTGATAGCAAAAGGTGAATCGACTCGTTATTCATCACAAACAATAGCCACAGAACCGAATATGACGTACATAAAATGTTCGTCGTGTCAATTAGATGATAGACTAGCAATGGGTATAGGATGATCTTCATATTACGCAGTGATATTTCATAATTGAAAACATACAATCGATGTGAAATACCAGTAAAGAATTATTATTATTCAATGACTCTTACAGTAAGGTAAACCTGGTAAGCGGAGATATATTTCCCTTAAGAGAATAGCAGCGGCTATTGGACAGGCTCTATTTGATTCAAATTTGTCCTATTAAATAGCATAAATATGTGCGAGTTACAGGAATATAGACTGTATGTCTTCTAGTGATAAATCACGTAAACGCCGCTTGGTAAATCGTTTATGACAAAACCTAAATAGGAGCACATGCATTGTCCCCTATGTTTAAAGTGAAATTATGTGTGATTCCTCTCTTGCTGTTGCTCGGTTTCATTTGAGCATATTGATTACGATCAACAGGAAAATATCTTTGATTTGCATTATGGCAAGAACCCATAAGAGACTCGTAGCTATCGAACGTGAACTAAATCAGGGACAAACGCTGTAAGCTTACTAATTCTAAATAAGAAAAAAAACGTTGTTAGACTCTAGACAGGCAATTAACTTTAAAATATCCAGAACAAATATCTTGCATTTAGTGTAAATAAGCTGATAAGCAATTAAGCGAGCAGATGTAAGGTTAAACAAATGTAACTAACACCTGCAATAGCATCGGAGGGCTAGATCGAGTTAATGATAAATCTTCTAAAAGCAGTTGAATTTGGATTATACACGCGCGTAAACAGCGTACATTCTTGGTAAGGTACAGCTGTAGCGAGCTTATTCTTTTGGCGGAATTGCATATGCCGATAATAGCTTTTGTGCTGATTGCAATATAGTGGGACAACATTAATCCTCTTTTATAACCGTTGCGTTGCCAGAGGCATTTATATGTAACATTACGACCCATACTGCACATTTCTTACCTATATCGATAAAAATAAGACAGTAAAAATCTCGAGACGATCAAATGCATCCTAGGCAATCAATAGCTGCAATTCATATACAATGAATTATTCAGCATTCCCCCAACCAAAGTATTATTGCTTAACATGTTCAACTCATTGACAGTGTCGTTGATTTTGAATAATACGTAACTACTATTTCTCATAAGTTGTATGATTACCTTATTATAATATAACATTAATTCGCAGAACAATAACGGTTATCGGATGCCCTTGGATGCACTTGGCTTGTCCATCCTCTTATTCAACAAATAAACAGATCGGAGCTCACACTAGAACAAATGTTCAACGTACCATTTCGACCCCAAATAAAATCGTGCGGTATTAAGAATGGGACAAACAACATTTGTATTCTAACCATTACAAAGGACTGCAATATTGGTCTATACAACGCTAGCACCGAATATCTTCCAAGAACCCCTTTCCATTGCTTTTGCTGTGAGATAAACAATGCAAAGATTGCTATTTGGAAGCAGTATTTCTCGGAGGCTTTATTCCCCAAATTTCTCTCTGACAAGAGTAGACATGGATTGACGAGTATAATGGCGACGAATATAATAATTCTGCTATAACGATGTACTATGATCCACTTTTGATAGACAGCCTGATATGACTCCAGTTGGTCGGCTGAATCTGTGGCTTAAGTGGCCATCAAGGCAGCTCTGCAAGCATGATATACTGATATACTGATTCGTAATCTACCTTAGGTATTTAACTACAAGCAAGACAATGTGGGGGGGGGGGGGGGGGCACTCGACACCGCGCAGGCTGCCTGCAAGCCAACTAAGGCCATTATCCGTATGCCGACCTCAGGTAGCCTGGCACCATGCATCAAAAACATGTTCATTAGAAATGGCAAATATTACCTCCGAATTATTCGGCTGCATAGCTGCATTGCAACTCCGCAGTCCTTTCTCAGCTACTATACTGATACTTCTTCACTAGTTAACCGTAACGCTGATTTAAATTGCTCTGTTGATACCAGCAATACTGAACCTCTGTCTATGATGTATACCAAATATGTTTGCAGCATGTTCTCAGCACGAGTAAGGGCGTTTACAGCATTTCCGCCACTACTTGTTAAAATATGTCCTATAAGCACAAGCAAACGCGTCTGCTTGGCCGCTTAGTGAGGGAGTGATCATGTGTTCCTGAAAAAGAGCATCGGATATGTGATGTTTCTTGCAATGTCCAATTCAACGACAGAGAGCGATTGAAACGAAGATAGTACATTGAATAACGGGGTGGGGTTTTCGCAGAAATTAACAAATGGTACCATCTATTCTGACTCGTCTCCTTGATTATTTGAACAGAATCAGCCGATATTGCTAACGATGAGTCTGTTATCTACGTACTGGCAACTCATACCACATATGTACAGTCGAAAGCCGATCAATCGCAAATATGGTAATTGGATTTTGTAAGAGCTCACCATTATCAATTATCCAACATTATCATTAACTTTCGTCCTCCAGAGATCATTCAATCGACAGATGGCAGCTCTATAAAGGATGATAATTACGCTAGTTTTAATTTGCTACAAGTGTTACCAATATGTCCCGGAGGAACGGTGAATGAATTTGATTTGAATTGATTTGCGTTTGTATTGGTGTTGATATGAATAAATATTTAACGTCATATAGCCAATATGTTATTGTGCTTGAAGCAACTGCTCGTTCGACGGCCGTGCAGTCAGTCAAATTGAATATGGCCTCAAATGACTGCTTTGCAATGCAAATGTTGTTTGCCTACAGCCACGCAGAACAACACTAATGTTAGTGGCTGTGAATTAAGGTCGACAATTAACGAATTAGAATTAAAACGCTCCATTTGGCAAGTGAGCTTAATTAATGGATTCAACATGCGCTGTACTTGGCGTTTTCGTAATCAGTTCGCAGTTGTCCAAACGTCTGTCAAACTATTTCTCATCTATACTATTTAAAGGTTGAAGCCATGTGATGCCAGCGTGTTATGAATTCCGATATCTATCACATCACCAGCTTTACATAATTACTGCGCAAACAATTGAGATATTTTCTGCATTATTGCTCAGCCATTTACCTGGCTGCTTTCCTCTCTAGCTTGATCCATCAGGTAATATAAAAGCTGCAGCATCGAGATATATCCGCCACTAAGCATCGATCAGAGTGTATAGCTGTTATTGCCGCACACATTTGATCTCGTCATTGCTCTCTCCATTATAATTACTGCAATTGTTATGTCTGCAGAGGACTGCTCACGCGAATCTAGACAATGACAAATAGCTTAGATTATAACCATGGATAGCTTAGTGGTACATATAGCTTGTGCGAGAAAATTCAGGGATCACCAAGTAGACGGCATGTTAATAGTTCGACTTCCGCCAGTACTACGTTAATGTTAATCTCTTTAAATAGCAAGCATTGGATGTGCACTTTGAACAGAGTTCATACTGTCCAAGCTTAGTCAGTCATGCTATAGTACAACCACATACGTTCTTGTGTATTACATGTTATCCTTTGACTGCAATGCTAATTTATTGGGATAGTCACGAAGTTATATCTATGGATAGACAGTTTCCAATAGTATCGGTATCGAGTTGAGCAGTATGCTAATCACTATTTAAACAAATGCAATTTGCATCGCGACTGATCAATGATTTTCCCGTATTCCCATATTTTCACCATCACCAGCTACAACAACAGCAGCAATGGCTGCAACCAGTGAAACAACAGATGCATCTAATTAATATAGGTATCAGATTGTGCCCATACAAATCAAAGCATTATTCCTCCCGAATTATTATAATGCCCCCCAACAACATGAAACCATGACGTTTTGCTTTCAGACACAGCTTGTAAATCATTTATGTCGTATTTATATTTGTTGAAATAGATACCATCTCGAGTACCACGTACGCTGGCACATTTTACTGTGTGACATCAATTTGGATAATACTGTGGTCAGAGAGTTTTAGACTGCACCTTTGATGTCAAG